>VZRI01010411.1:0-56555 GCA_013397515.1 Upupa epops | reverse complement strand
TGAGCCCTCTTTTTGAACCACTACTTATTGAAAACTTAATCATTTTATGATCACTGCCTCCCAGACAGCCACTGACAAGCACATCACTCACCAGGTCTACCCTATTTGCAAACAGCAAATCAAGAAAAGCCTCACCCCTGGTAGGCTCACCAACCAATTGTGACAAAAACCAGTCCTTAATACACTCTACAGACCTTCTAGACTGCCTCCTAACTGCTTTGCTAAGACCCCAGCGAATATCTTACAAAGAAGGTAGCTTGGAGGTACATGCAGGCTCTATATGTCCTGAAATAGTATGTATTATTTATCTTACTCGCTGAGCAAGAGGAACTGTTTCTCATATGGAAGTGTACATAGTCTCTGAAATTGACATGAGAAACAAAAGTCACCTGCCCACAGAAAGGAGCAGCAAAGCAAGAAATATGAAATCTAAAAAATATCACTCGCTAAAATGTTTCGTGTTCCTGACTCCATTTTTAGGAATTAGTATCAGCATCTGAAGTCCATGTTCTTTATTTTTATTATACTTACATAAGCAGTTTTTATCCCTAATGCCAGAAATATACTTATAAAGACCTGAACTTATAAACAAATCTACCACAAAAGATGTCAAAAATGCTGAGACAATTCATGAAAAACATTATGAAGTACCCAAGTATGCATAAAAACTGTCAAGTCTGATAATATTGATTAAGATATTATTGATCACTCAAGTCCTATAATCCCTGAACACTTCATTTTTATTCTGTCTAATCATAACAGAGAAGAGGAACTACAAGAAGAAGAAATGCTGTTTTTCTAAGGTCCTATTTGTGTTCTTGACATTTTGCCTATTTCCAAAATATTATTTACAAGAATGTTTGCATGTTATGATTCAAATTTTTCAAGATGCAACACACGATCTACTTAGTTTTTTTTGTTTTAACATTACCACTTACAACAATGAAGAGGTGATGAGAGGACATTGTGCCTGAACCAATTTTTTCCCCTTTATTTCTTGAGCAAATTAATTAATATTATCTAATTAATTATATCTTAACATGGTTATTTTACTACATTAAAGTGTTTTGTAAACGAAAACTGTTAGAGCATGGCAAGACTAATATGTAAAACCATGGTACCTCTCTCATACTTGCTATTATACAGTTATTCTAAGATAAGTTTGCATTTAGTAATTTATTTTCTTAGCTAGTATTTCATGAATCACAATTCCTAACAGTAATATTCCATATAAATAATAGAATAAGATAGATTATTTTATACATGGCACAAGATGTCAGCCTAATACACTTGAACATACACTAAAATATGAGTAATGCAACTGAAATAAACTGAAATAACTCATCAACAGCAAATCTTAAACTACAAAATGTTGTGTTAAGTCTGTTCAAAGACAGAAAGCTCACCTGAAAAAATAAGAATGCCATGTAATTTCTCTTTAACATTCCTACACTCTCTCCTTCTATTTTTGGAGTATTGTTCTTGCACTTTTTCTAGCACATGTCTAAGAGAAATGCAGGATGATGTCCACTTGAACCCCTGACAACCTTAGCACAACACCCTTTCCCTTACCTTGCACTCTCTTGCACATAAATTTTGTCCATGCTTTCCATGGTACCTGACCAATGAGCACAGAGGTTCTTCTGCTCACTCCTTATCCTGACGCTGACCCATGTGCACAGTTAGGGTTATTCCTGCTGAGGCTGTGATGTGATGGCCCTACCTTTGCAGATGCAGATCTGCCTTTTTCTTCTTGCCTGTCTTAGCAGTGGCCTTCCACTGTTTTCTAGCTGATCTGATGAACACCTTGTTTTCAAATTGCCCTTTGATATAAATCACTTAAAGTTGCTGAATAATTTGCCCCATTTTATAAATACAGAATACCCACAAGGCTGCACTTTGCTTCTTACTGTGGCTCTTGCGGATGCTGCAGTCACACCATGTGATCATCTATGGTCTGTCTTCAGAGATTTGATCTGAACATTTTATCACTGCATTCAGATTTTATTAGACTAATAGGTCTCATGTGATCTGTTGCTGAATGCTGTGCAAACAAACACCTTTTACACAATTACTGCTGTTTCTGTCTATGCTCTCAATTGGGTATTCATGTTGTGGTAGAAAACTAAGCTCTGTATTTGTCCTAGGGAAAACTCTATCCTCTTATGTATTTTGATTTAATAGGTTTACATTTCTGCTAGATGCCATTGCCAGATCTCCTTCAGAGCAGTATTTCAACAAATCCAGAACTTGGTAAAAGGAGCAATCATCTATGCACTCATTTGTTACAGTCTCACACTGATTTATTGCCATGAGTTTGCCGGGAGGATTGTCTGCAGCCTTCTCTGGTGGGTTCACATCTATCTAAAAAAATCAACTGTATGTCGCAGAGCTGATTGATCTTGTGTTTTGTAAAGGTCCCTAACTACAAGTTTAGCAACACTGAGATTTTTTTGATCAATATCCTACCCTCAGACCACATTGCTGAAGGCTTAGTAATTTAGATCGCTTTCTTACATCTTACTATTTACCAAAGCAGCACTGCTGACACTGAAGCTGACACCACAGTCCTTCTAAAAGCAAACTGGCAACAACTGATACAAAGACAAATGATTATTGGGCAATGAAGAGGACATAGAGTGAAGCAAAACCTGAGGCTACGAACATGATTTTAATCTCTGAATTATCTCATATAACTGTTTTTTTTCTAATTCTTCTTGAACTGGAGAAAAATTTGAGATATTTCCTTTGGGGTATTTAAGAGTTTTATATTTCATTCCCTTTACATCACTGCTCAGTGATGGAGATTTTTCTTGATGCTCTTTGAAGGCACTCCTCTACAACACAGGCTGCAATCTACTGCTTTACTTTTCCATCAGTCTGTTTCTGTCTAGCCCTTATTTTGTACAACTCTAACTTCCTGACATTTTCTTTTTGTGCTTTCTATATATAGCTCACACTTAAAAGAAAGATTGCTAAGGCAGTACCATGTAATTTTTTTAGACAAAAGAGTATCCTTACCTTCTCTTTGAGGATCATAAAGCATTTCAAATGTTGAGATTTTGACTAACTTGTATTTTTAAAAGTAGGCTTTTCTGTTACTACACATTTGGAGGAAAAGGTTTTACAGTCAGTAAGTACTGAAAAATTTCCCTCTGGTTTCTCTGTTTTCCCATCCTCTACTTCCCCAAAGCAGCCCTGCATTTTCAGTTCACCCATTCCAAATGTTTTTCTGTACTTTGTCCCTATGCCACATTCTTTTTTTTTTTTTTATACACTCACATAGAAAAGGTGAACATGACATCCAAAATACATCTGTAAAGTGTTCTGCAATTCCAAACAAGTAACTCTGTCCATCATCTTTCAGTGACTATACCAGTGGCTGACATTGGAAGATGGTATTTCAACTACATCATGGCAATGCTGCTACCTCCAAGTCAAAGTAATTGTTGTTTAGCTGACCCTTTATAACTTGAGTTTAATGTAAAAATATGCTTTGCATTGCTCATATTTGTGTGCCCATCCAACTTCTCCCCAAAATTTTTGTGTGGCTAAAGATAGTTATAAAAAAAGAAAATAACAGTGCATCTGAGATATTTAGAATATCACACAGTTCTGGGAACTAGGCTGTAATGAGAAAAGCAATAATGTATTGATGATACTTTGCATCCTACTTTTACATACTTTGTCCTAAATTACAGAAAACCTTTCTCTGCAGAAGGCTAAATCCTAGAAATGTTTATCCTCTGTGCTCTTACTGCTGCAGTTCTCATCTCTGGGACCACGCTGTGACGGAGACTGAATAGTGAGAACAGTATTTACGCAATTGCAGAGTGACAGTGAAATGGGAGTTATTTTTATCATTAAGTTTGGCAGCATCAGCCTTGCACTAGATGCTTTAAGTGTTTCAAAAGACCTACTTTGAAATGGTAGAGCTAATAGGCCAGGAAGAGAATGATAAAATGCAGATGTGGATGAAGGGAGGACAACTGTAACCACTACATGAAAACGCAAGTGCAGAATACATGAAGATTGGCTCAGTAAGACTGTATACTATTCAGGGAGCACTACCAGCAGCACTGACTGATGGCATCTCACATGTGGTCAGTAAGGATGGAAAAAAACACAAGTAGTGAGTGCCAGAAGGAGCACCAACCTGCTCTATGGGAGCTACAGGTTTGCTCCTTCCCCATCTGCCTCTTCGGAGATAATAACAGGAGATACAATTTTTGAATTTTTGCATTTTCTTCCAGTTGACTAGGTTTGCATACATACCATGATTGGGCATGTAAGATAAGCCCTTTAAACAGAAAGGAATGTCTGGGGATGGTGGCAGAATCTCTCGCTTATCAGCCCCTCTTATTCTTAATGCAGAGGTGAAAATACAGTATGAGGAGCTACCAAGCAATCCCATTCCAAATGCTAGATACTCTTTTATCTTCAGATATTTTTCCAGTTGCATAACTATTGTGTGCTTGTAGGGTGTGCCAGTGTGTGGCATCACCTGAGGAAGGAAAAAGGGAAAGACAGAAGGAAATAGAAGCTGTGATGTTACAGAGCTGTGAAAACCTTCTGCCTACTCAGTCTTTGCCCTGCAGAAACAGGTTATAATCAATGAAAATGGGCTGCAGGGATTTTTCTGAAAGATTGCTGTATGTGGAGTAGCACTTACTCAATCCTCTACCATGCAGTATTCCCTGAAGTACAATCTTGAAATTACTCTGGACAATTTATCACCTGCACAAATGACACTGTCACTTGGCTAGTAGTCCTTCTGCCTGGAACATGCTATAGTATTCCCAGCCTTAGAAGCAGCAATAAACAACTGCCATTTATTATAAATCACTCTGTCAAATATCGCTTTTTCATTCCTATCTAATGTCCAAAACAAATAATAGTTATTCCTTGGTCACCCACATACATTTTAGACATTAAAATGTCATAATTTTCACTGCTAGACTGAAGAAGTAAAAAACTCCAACAACCCTCAATCATTATCATTCTGGGAAATCCTTTAAGGTTCGACCAACTACCACCTGGCTTCTATTTCTGGAATAAACACATTAGAAATAAAGACATGATCTTATTCTTTTAACACATCACTATGTTAAATATTCAGTCTATGCTGTGCACAAGATCTCAACTTAATGCTACTCACTTGTATGTCTTTAAAATACTAATTGCAGAATAGCTTACTGTCACAAAGCAAGAGAAACTGCTGGCTCTCTACAGGCTGCTGGGGTGAAGAGTGGTCACACAGCTGACAGAGGACCCCTCAGGGGTTTATGCAACCTTTATTGTGCATCCAACAAAAGGAGATTGTATATTTCACACAGAGAATACCCATCCTATTTACTCCTCTGAGATAAGATTATATAATAGAGAGTGCTCAGAGTCTGCACTTGAGGATAAACAGTGATGAATACTGTTTTTTATTAAAAAAGCCTAAATAATAAGTTAATTTTTTTTTCTCCCCAAGAACCAAACAGTTCATTGCCTCATGGTAACAATAAATTAAACATTAGCTCTAAAAGTCAAAACAAAGCTACTAATTGAATCATTATTTTCAACAGATGGAAAAGGTTTTGTAATCACAGGCTAAATCCTTTTTAAATCTGTCAGGTCTCTCCACTATGTCCCCTTTCAAACTCTTCTAGTTGTCCTCTGCACTCTATTTCTCTTCCCTTTGCACTTCAGTAATTGCTGTTTCTTCTCTTATGAAATACAACAATTATAAAACAATGATGCACTATTTCAGTATTTCTGTCAAGCTACAAGAAGACTGTTACTCTGTTAGTGTACAACTCCTCTCTTTTATTCAAGTACAACTGTTGAAGTAGGAGAACCAAGCAGAATTTTAATTGTGATGCTGAATATAATGTACTGACACGTATGTATATCTGTACATCTGTGTACACGTACATTTGTATATCTGTATATCCACACATAAAGATATAGATAACGCATAAAACTGATGTATGAAGAGTAACATATGGAGATTGGATCTCATCTACCCATCTGGAAACTACTCTCATGTGGAAATTTAGTACTCTTGTATCTTCACCTGGTGGCCTAAGAGAAAATTCACTGATACTGATTTATGTGTGCGATGGACTTAAACAGCATTTAGCAGAAAAATGAGGGGAAAGGGATACAAAACCCCACATATTTACAAGCCCGTTTCAAAGTTTCCTTCTTATTCCTATTATTACTACTTTCTTTACACCAACAATAAAGTTACAAAAGCTGCCTTGCTGATAGAATTGCAACATCACCTAGACCTCGTTAATTAGGGATTCAGAACAAACAGGCTGTTTAATGCATAAAATGAACATCCAGGATGTCTGAACATTTGTTCTCCAAAACACAGACTATTTCTTTTTAATCCACTAGGCTTTTGCAAGCTAGTTTCAGACTTACTTTTCCATTACTTCTTTTGAGGTAACATAGTTTTTTTCTAGGAATTTTGTTGCAGTCATTGGGCTTGTTGCTCTCTGCTCTCCGAAGACCACAATCACTTCTGATCCTTATGGTAAGAAACTTGACAGAGGGCTGCACCAAAATGTGAGGGCATTTCTCTCTGGCTTTGGGGGATGCAGGTCAGGATATAACAAATGTAGCTTCTCTGCTGCTTTGACAGAGTCTTTTAACATCCAGATCCTATTTAAACAAGGATGTGAGTGATGAACCAGCCCGAGTAGCAATTTATTGATGCCTCAGTGTTTGCACTGCATGAAAATCTGATGCAGCTCAATGGGGGTCATCTCTCTTCACAGGGCAATCTATTTTAAGGTCATTCCTCAGTAACAGAGGTCAACAGGTGGAAAAGAAGAAGAACCAAATAATTAACATACTCCAACCCTAACTCGTCACTGCTAAGGAATTAATCCACACACAATGTGTTAATAAAAAGCCTAAGTATGGATGTAAAGAGAGGCACAAGCAAAGACATATAATATTGGTTAATTTATTTTAGATTAACAGTTTAAGGATTTGCTAGTTTCCTGTATTTTAATAGTATGGTGAACCTGATCTTACATAATGTCTTTTACCTACATTTTAAATATGTACATTACCTCAAATCCTGTTTAATGTATTAACTCCTTGTATCTCGAGAGAAATGCTGTCACCTGATTATTTCTTCGTAGTATTTTCAATTTGTTACTACTGAATTTTGTAAAAACCTGAATTCTCAGCAAACAGACTCCTGTTTGTCATCTCACTGTCACCATGGGTCTACCAGAGAAACTGTAAGATGTGATAAAACTAAATAAAGAATACTCAGTATATTTTACTGAAATACTTTTTAAAGAAAAATTGTTATTAGAGTCCTTCTACATATTTTTCACAACAAAATTCTACATAAAGTCTAGTAAATTATCAAACAAATCACAAAAAAAACAATGGTATTCTACAAGTTACAAAAAAATTGACCACTCTAATTAGAGAAAATTCAGAATCTGTCACAGAAGTGACATTTTAGATATCATCATGTGTATTAAGCTGTTAAAAAAAAGCACGTAGTGCCACCTAGGGGTATTTGTAAGATTATAAATGTGAATTTTTGCCAGAACAAATATTCTGAATTACGTTTATTCCTCCTAGCTGCATTCCTAGGAATAAATACATGTATTAAAAATACTTTATGCAGTTTAGTTTTGCTGCCCAGAAAATAGGGCATGTGCTAGTTCTGAAACTAGCATGAAATTAAGTTTTTAACTCTCTTTCAGCAGGTAACTAGTTCTCACATAAAATACAAAAATATATAATCTGCATATTAGAAAGAAATATGTTATTGAGAACAAAACATCTGTTTTCTGAAAAAGCCTACCTTACCAAAACCATGGAAAGCTAAGAATCTTATTAATTGGACATAGCAGACTTGAGAATACTTCAGTGCTTGAGTCTGTATTTCATTGTCTTCAGTCCAACTAAAGATGGGCCAGACAGGTGTACTTTGAAGATGATGGGAAAGTCAGGTGTGAAGCTGATGGGAAAGTCAGTCACAGCATCTAGTTACTGTTATTTCTTGAGTTGGGATTTTTCATTTGTTTTGTTCTTCCTCTTGCTTTTTGGACAGTGAGGAATATATTGTCATTATTCTGCAAATGGTGTGGATAAAAAAATGTTTTGTTCTATTACAGGTTACTTTTAGATAGAGTAATTGATCAAAAGTGCACTGCTAGCAAAAGGAACTTTGAATGTACCTTAGTAATTTCAGCTCAGGTTTGCTTCATTTTTCAGGTAGATTTTTTACAGAAACTACTACAGCAAACATAATATAGGGAGAGGACTATTCCTTGCCATTGTTATTTATAGCAAACTTGGAATTACCCAACTGCACACATACATGAAAACATTTTAACCAGGCTGCCTTAGCAATGGAAATGCCTTACCACCTTCTGTGAACATGGTAAGGACCCATCCCACTACACTACTCCAGTACGTCACCAAGCCAGAACTCTATACATTAACTTGTTTGCCAACAAGTTGCCAACAAGATGCAGCATTATCTTTTTCTGTCTAATTCAGCAAAGCATTTAGCAAGTGATTTCAAGCACATGATCAGTTTCTTGATTCAGTGGGAAAACATCCAATATCTTGATTTGGAGTTGTTTGCCCGTTATTTTAAACTTGTATAGAAAGGATGGAAAGTGTTTTTCTCTGCCACTTTTGTGACACACCAAACAGGGCAGTGCTGCTCTCAATCCAGTAGGTCACCACTCCTACAAAATCCCCCTACTTCACTTCCACAAACAGCACAGAAGCAAAAAGGCTGCTTTTAATACTTTGTATTTATTTATCATTGACTTGCAGACTACCTGATTTTCCAGTCATACTGGATCATTGTGTTGTAGTAACGATTCTCTTCCAACAATTCAGATATAACCTAAAAAAACAAAACAAGGCCCACCTAACTGCAGAATTAGCAGTCTGCTCAATGCAAACTATAAGAAAACCAGACAAGCCATTTTACACATGATCTATGTTCCACATAGCAGTGTTTTTCTCACAGCTTCTTTCTCTCTATTGAGTACACCCACTCATCTCTACACTCAAGTAATTCAAAGATGTTACCAGCACGTCTGTGAGCTTTGAAGGATCTGTGAAATTGCATAGATTTAGAAAGGATCATTCAGAAGCACTGTATTATAATAGATTTTTCTTAAGAAGTTGTTCAACTTTTCCCTTTGACATCTGCAGGAGTTAGAAACATAAGCACAAGGGAGTGGATTTAAATCTTACCTTAAAGTACTTATGTTAATGTAAATGTGGGCTGTGGAATCTTCATAGTCTGTTACTAAGCATTCAGATAGTACACAATATTAATGCTATTATTCTGTTAATGCTGATAGTGCTAAAAAGAAGGGTAAAAAAACCTCTAGCATACTAATAGCCCCTGAAATTCCTGGATTTTTCATACCAAATGCTGGGTCACTCAGATCCAGCAAAGCATTTATGAAGTACCACATTTTCAGTGTATTAGCAGCTGTCTTGATTCAGCTAGGGCTCTGTCCATAATTTTAATTTTCTATGGCTAGGTTAACATCACTTGAAAATTATCTTGTCACCTGTAAAAACATAAATGCCTCCTGGTTTTGGATAACTTTGTTACTTTCCAGTGAAGGACATTGCTATATCATCTAGCAGAACTGACAGCCTCCTCAATTAAATTATTTATCTTCTCTGGAGTGAAACTTCTGCAGATAAATTATGCAAATACTGTTATTCAAATGTTAGTATTCAGTTCACCAAAGTAATATCATACCTATAGTGGCATTTCATTCCAATTTAATTTGACTTTTTAGTGGAATGGTTTGATCATGTATTTGGAAATAACCCCTCTCTGCTCTGTTCTCTCAGGCTACATTCTCTTGCATAGAAAGATAACAGTTAAGGACAATTACAATTGCTCAAAGTGATAAACGAAAACTACATTTAAGATTACATCCAGTAACTAAGATTTTGTAGAGCTGACCTTTCTAAGTGACAGAAAGGCCTAAAAATAAGAAACAAACAAGTACCTCTCCCTGATAGAGTTTATTTTTCTTCTACACAAAAAAAGTATTTAGAAGTTGTTTAGGTTTTTTTGCACATGAATTACTGTCCTCATTTACTCAAAGTGAAATTTGTATGAGTAAGTTACAATCTAGGCCAGTCTATCTCCACCACATTTCTAACCTGTTATATTTTTCAGTCTGCCCAGAAAGTTATACAATGGTCCCAGTTAAATCCCACATTCCATGGTAGATCTTAGTGTGCTGCCCTTTATTCTGCTCTGAGTAATGGTTTTTGAAGTGGTGCTTTTAGCCATCTGCCCTTCCCTTTTCACTATTACATGAGATAATATTATGCATTTATGCATTTAATTCTTCAGCAACTGTAGTCTGAGACCGCTGTTCACATCAGAATTTCTCCTTCTACATAAAAACTTACAAAAACCCAATCTCATTTGTAAGCTTTATGGTCTTTCTTGTGTTTGAACTCTTATCAGTCTTGAAGGGATGCACCTTCAGACCAAAGTGAGAACTAAACAAAGGAAAAGTGAAAGTTAGTGTGTGAATTCTGCAAATCAGCATGGTCTAAAAATCAAATACTTATAAATAACAACTGTGCAGAACCTAGTAAACACATCAATACAGCATAAGAGTATGGGCTACAATGTGTGAGTAGTCATGATAAGACCTTTCAAACAGATTTTGAATGGTAGACGATAGTAGGCAAAGGCATTTAGCAATATCATTACACTTTCAGATTGGAAAAGGGAGTATCAGAGTATAGAAATAAACACTCTCCTGTGCAGCAATCTGAAATACATGATGAACTGAAATGTGTTTCATTTTCAAGCCCTGAGCAAATGATTTGGCATCAATTATACTTCAAATAAAGTATGTAGCATAGTGTTGACACTTGAATTTGGACTTTGATTACCTGAGGGTTTTAATGGAATGGTCTACACATTTATATGAACAGGCATAGACAAGCCTATTTGATGCAGTCTGGCAGGTTTTCACATGAAAATACAAAGCAGCTACATTCATACATCAGCTTCTAATATAGACAGTGGAAGATGGTACCAAATGCTCCTACCTAAGAACTTAACAAAGTAAAAATCTCAAAATAAATAGAAAAGGACAAATAATTGTCTTCCTTTGGTTCTAAGCTCAATTCTAATACAGTTAAACTGGCCTATTAAATCTTACGAAACATTTTTCACAGAATCATGCTGCCTGTGTCCAAAAATTATTCATAAATTTAATCCATATGTTTCTTTCTTGTGCCTTGCCTGGATGTCTGCAATGCTTTCTCAGCAGGCCTGCCAGTAAAGCCAGTTAGTAGACTGAGCAATTCAAAATCCAGCTGCAAGATACATAGCTAAATGTATCAGCTAAATGTAACAGCATAAACTTTTCAAACAGAATTCTAGCATGCACCTGAAAACATATAATTTTGCACCAAACATCGTAAGAGTCTAAATTACCTTGCTGAGTTGCTCATCATATAATTCACTCACTCTTTGCCTTTGGGAATACAGAAAACAAGGTAAACCAGGAAAACAACAAAACAGGATGCTATATTATCTGTATTATCACAGAACCCCACTGTGACACATTTATCTGAATAAAATCCTGATCCAGAAAGTTTACCTTTGACAGGACAAATAACATCTTTACAGCAAAGAACAGAGACAAATTTAGGACTTTCTACCATCCATGCAAGGCAATCAGTGACAGCAAGAGAATCCCTAAAATTATCTCCAGCCAAGGCATGCAGTCAAGAGGAGCTGTTCACAGGGATCCTGTGAGCAAACAAACCAAGATGAAAGAAGAAAATTGTGGGAGGCAGCACAGAGACCTACATGAAATGTTAGGTAACTTCTGCTCACAATGCATGCTTCAGTTCTAGGATGCACCTCTACCAACACCCTGAAGCACAACAGAACTTACAACAGACAGTATTTGTGCATGCCTGTTTCTTCAGACATGTTGCTTTTCAGGCAGTGATATGTCCAAACTGACCTCTGCAGCTGTTTCGCGAGTACTCTGCTGGGAATAAAACACAGCAGAGAAGGAACAAACCAGGAGGTTTCTGGAATGTATAGAGCATACTGACAGAGCTGGCACCCTGCTGAACCTCCTGCTTGTGAACAGAGAAGGTCTTGTGGAGGATGCATCAGCTGGAGTTCTTCTGGGGAACTGTGACCATGAAATTATGACATTCTCTATTATGAGAAAAAACTCTCACTTGGAACTTCCAAAGGGCAGACTTTGATTTGTTTGGGAGGTTACTTGATAGAATCCCTTGGGAGTCAGTTTTGAAAGGGACAGGAGTCCAGGAATCTGGGCACTCTTTAAGGAGGAAATCCTAAAGGCACAGGAACAGGTCATCCCCTTGTGCCCCAATTAATCTGGCTTTGGCAGTAAAGGACAGCAAGAAAAGCTTCTATAAATGCATTAATAACAAAGGCCAAGGAGAGACTCCATCCCCTGCTAGGAGGAATTACAGTGATAAAACATGAGGATAAGACTGAGGTGCTTAATGCCTTCTTTGCCTCAGTCTTGAGTAACAGAAAAACCTGTACTGAGGGAAGCCAGCTTCCTGAGCCAAGAGATGAGGGCTGGGAGCAAAATGTCACATCTCCTCCCCACTATCCAGGCAGAGATGGTCTTGGACCTGCTGTTCCACATTGATGTCCACAGATCTGTGGGGTCAGACTGAGTACTTCCTTGAGTGCTGAGACAACTGGCAGGGGTTTTCACCAAACCTTCATTTATCAGCAGCCCCGGCAGACCAGGGAAATCCCAGCTCACTGGAAGTGACACAATATAACACTCGTCTATAACAAGGGGTAGAAGGATGATCTGGGAAACTACAGGCCTGTTAGTTTCACTTCAGTTCCAGGAAAACTGACAGAGCAAATCATTCTGTGTTCCATTATGCAACACATGCAGGATAACCAGGAGATCAGTCCCAGTTAGCTTGGCTTTATGAAAGTCAGGTCCTATTTAACAAACCTGATCTCCTTCTATGACAGCATAACCCACTTGTTGGATGAAGGAAAGGCTGTGGATGTTATATACTTGACTTCAGTAAGGCATTTGACACTGTTGCCCACAGCATTCTCCTAGAGAAATTGACTGCTCTTGGCCTGAGTGGGTATTTTGCGTATAAACCAGTGGTTAGATGGCCAAGTTCAAAGGGTTGTGGTCAACAGAGTTAAATCCAGTTGGTGGCCAGTCACAAGTGGTGTCCCCCAGGGCTCACTACTGGGGCCATTCTTGTTTACCATTTTTGTCAATTATTTGGACAGGGGATAGAGTGTGTCCTTAACAAGTTTTCAGACAACACCAAGCTGGGTGGAAATGTTGATCAGCTTGAGTGTAGGGAGGCTCTGTGGCAGGATCTAGATAGACTGGATTGCTGAGCCAAGGCCAGCTATCTGAGTTTCAATAAGGCCAAAGTCCATGTCCTACACTTCAGCCACAACAACACTCAGCCGTGCTACAGGCTTGCGTAGGAGTGGCTGGAGAGCTGCCAGGCAGAGAGGGATCTGGGAGTGTTAATAGAGGGCCAGCTGAACATGATCCAGAAGTGTTCCCAGGTGGCCACTAAGGCCAACAGCATCCTAGCCGGTATCAGGAATAGTGTTGCCAGCAAGACCAGAGAGGTGATAATTTCCCTGTATTTGGTTTTGGTGAGGCCACATCTTGATTAGTATGTCCAGTTTTGAGTCCTTCACTACAAGAGGGACATTGAAGGGCTGGAGAAGGTACAGAGATGGCTACCAAGCTAGTAAAGGGTTTGGAACATGTGTCATATGAGGAACAGCAGAGACATTTGGGCTGTATAGCCTGGAGGAGATTGATGGGAGATTGATGGGAGACCTTATTGCTCTAAAAGTACAACTACTTTCAAGTAGTTGTAGAGAGGCGGTGGTTAGTCTGTTCCCTCTAGCAATGAGTGATAGGCCGTAAACCACACCAGGGGAGGTTCAGGCTGGATGTTAGGAAGAAGTTTTTTAATGAAAGGGTTGTTAGGTATTGGAACAGAGTGCCCAAGGAGTTGACTGGGTCACCATCTCTGGATGTGTTTAAGGGAAGGGTAGATCTTGCATTGGGGGACAGAGTTTAATGGTGACGATAGGGCTAGGAAAAGGTTGGACTCAATGAACTTGAAGGTCTTTTCCAGTTAACACAGTTCTATGAGTCTATGATTCTTACCTTGCATAACTGTGATACTATGAAATAATCTAACGGCTAATGGCTTTTAAGCAAATTCTTATGTATCTGACAGAGCAGAGCAAAGTGCTTTAAGATGGAAGTTCCCATACAACTGCTGGTACCTTTTACACTCCCCTTTTATTTTATATATCAGGAATTTTCACTATAGGGTAAAGTTCATTTCTAGAATAAGGTAGTATGAATTCTTATCTACAGACATAAAGACTGTGAGGCACTTAAATTTAAAAAAAATAGTAAAATATACTAAACTTTGCCAAAGATTATATTGTGTACACCATTACTCACACTTGAAAAATCACTGCTGACATTTTATGTTCTATCTTCATCTAAGTCTCCTCCAAAAGTTGAAAATGACATTTTTTATGATGCCTCATTATTCTGAACTCAATATCAGATCATGTTAAAGTATCAAAATGCCTACATTGTTATCATCTTTCTGTGCATGATCGATAATTTTACACTACTGTTTGACTGTAATTTATTCATGCTTAACAATAAGGTATTAACTAACGGAGTCTACTTTCTCAGGAACAACCATTTGAATAATGCCACAACCATTCAAGTATTACTTACTAAAGTCCAGTTTTGAATATATTTACATTATTGTTAATAGATTATTCCAAGGGTTGGGTTTTGACCCTTGTGGCTATTTGGCAAATTTCACGTCAGTTACACAACTGCTTCCTCCTTTCAGTCATCAGAGCAGAGGATAAGATTCCTTTTGACATCTCACTCATTACCGTCCTTGGGACACCAAGACAATGAGAAAACACACAGGCATATTCCATTTGGATTTCTGTATTTGAGGAAAATGTAACTGTGAAGGTTAAGCTAGAGAAACGGAGCAGTACTCTCAGTGTTTAGGGACCACCTAGGTAACTAAAATATATTTCACTCTTGATATTTCCTAGTGTATCCCCTTTTGGAATTTTGGGATTTCCTACTGTATCCCATATTATTGGGAGAGGTTTAGACTTGACATTAGGAACAGGTTTTTTACTGAAAGAGTGATCAGGTTTCGGAATGGGCTGCCCATGGAGATGGTTGGGTCACCGTCTCTGGAGGTGTTTAAGGTTAGGCTGGATGAAGTGCTGAGTGGCATGATCTAGATGTCAGATGTTTAGGTTTACTTGGATGGTTTTAGGTTGGACTGGATGATCTTTAAGGTCTTTTCCAGCCTCATCATTATTGTGATACTGTGATTCCTGAGCTCCCTTCAAACCCACAAATCTGTGAACCTGTGAATGTCTGACTGTGCATCAGCCAGGGTATGGCATATTGTTGTTTGTGGCAATTCACATGCAAGAGTGTGCAAGAAGGGTGTGTTACCCTATCAGCTCGAGGCCTCTGTGTTGGTGGACATTTGCCTCAGAGTTTAAACCAATGTTTCCACAGATAAAGCATCTAAAACGTCTGATGCTTTCACACAGACAAAACTGGTAAGGAAAAAGGCTTCAATACAAGAACTAGGTTGAAACAAGGGCCCAGAACCTTCTCCTGGAGGAAAAGCAGCTACCTGTAAAAGATGTAGAGAGTCTGATGATCTGTTGTTTCTGGTGGATAAGCTGCAAGAAACAGTTAAAAGACTACATGCACCATATTAGAAGGGTCAAGACAGTGATAGCTATGCGGTGTCAGAATCATGATCCTGTGGTGAACATTGTGGAGAATAAGGCATTTTTATCCCTGGTAACCCACAAAAGAAGGACTTTGCTTCAGTCTTCATCCTCCTGCATTACAACTAAAACCAGATATGATGTTTTAACAACTGTAGACATCCATGAACAAGCGCAAGGAGAAGCTGTACCAGCAGCACACAGTGGGTACAAAATTAAATGACAAGTCTAAGTTAAGGCACACTGAGGTATTCATCTGTCAGCAGGAGGTATCTGGGATTCACAAAAGATACCTGGAAGCCAAAGTCCGAGCTGTTGCTGAGAGGGTGTCACAACTTGTCCGGAGAACAGAGTACTGTCTATTGCCACTAATTCATGTGGACACAAGAGACTCCATAAGCCAGAAACGGGCCATACTCAAGGACGATTATAAAGCCATGGGAGTGCAAGCAAAAACTACTGGTGTGCAAGTTACCTGTTCCTCTATTTCACCAGTTAAATGAAAGAGAAACCAGAAATCAACTACTGGCTCTTTGGCTGGTGCTGCCACTGGCTTTTATGACAGCAGGACATTCTTCAATAACTATAGCCTGTTAGGGAGGGATAGGATCCACTGGTCTAGAAAAGGGAATCTTTGGCAGAAAGCTGGCCAGCTTGATGAGGTAGGTTTTACTGTGGAGTGGGTCCACAGTGTCAATGCTTATGGCATTCCAACTAGCTGAAAAATAAGCCAGGACAACCAGAGCAACACACATGGACCTTGGTTGCTTCCAAAGTTGTGAACTTGAAGAACAACCACCTCAATGTATACATAGCGGTGCATGCAGCCTGGGGAAAAAACCAGAAGGAATTAGAGCTCCACATCTACTCAGAAAGCTATGATATCATAGGAATAACTGAAGTATGGTGGGAAAACTAAAATGACTGGAATGTATAGCTAGCTATACGCTGTCTTTTAAAGACAGAGAGAGATGTAGTGGGGGAGTCATCACACTTCTGAAGTTCATAGATGACTGCTTCTTCTTACAGATGTTAGTTAGATTGCGCCAACCAGGAAAGAGACACCGCTGCAAATCATAAAACAAGAAAATCTGCTTTAAAATATCTCAGTTAGTGATAACCTTGGCTGCAGTCATCACAATACTGTGAAGTTTGGCATCCTGCTGAACAGATTAGAGGTTAGTGCGAAGACTTAGGGTTTAGATTTTTTAACAGCAAAATTTAGCTCACTCAGAGCTCAGCTACACAGAATTCTGTGGGAAGCTTCTATGGATGACAAAGGAGTTAGCAAGTTCTGGTAGGTTTTCAAGAACATACCCCTGGAAGCACAAAACCAGTTAATCTCATTTCAAGGTAAGGGCATCATGCACTTCAAGAGACACTGTTGGCTTAACTGCATCTGCTCAAAATCAAAAAAGAAACATACCAGCAATGGAAAAGCAAAGAAATTCCCGCTAAGGGCTACCAGCACATTGACAGGACACAATGAGATGCAGTTAGAAAATCCAAAGCTCAGCTCAAATTGAAATTGGCCAGAACTTTCAAAAACTACAAGAAAAGGTTACTTAGTTATGTAACTAATAAGTCAAAATAGAAGGAAAATATTAGCCCTCTGTTACACAGCAGGGATTAAGTACTCACTAATGAAACTGAAAGGACAGAAGTAGTCAACACTTTCTTCACCTCTGGTTTTACTAGTTCTGTTGGGCCAGATTTTCTGTGAGAAGGCCAAAAGAACCAAGTATTTATGTCTCTGCAGTGATTTTATGGAATGCACAATAAATCCCCACTAAATCTAGAAATGGTTACATATCTGAAGATTATACTGACAAGGTTGCTCAAATGCAAATACTTCCCTTTCTTTCACAAAAAAAACCAAAACACCCAAAAATGGAATTTGAGGTGCGAGTATTATAACTTTGCTTTCACATGACTAACATCCAAAAATGAATTGCAGCATAAAAATGACATTACATTAAAAGTAAAGAAGTGCTGATGTCTCTATCTCAATTCAATTTATTATCATGCCAGGGGATCTCCTGCTTGATCCTAATGAATACAAGGTAATTCCATTCAGATAAGTAAAATTGCAAAATAAAGAAACTTAAGGAAATGGTGTGGCTGATAGTTCTTGAATCAACATTTTTAAACTGTACTGTTTTTTAGGTTGTGTGAATTTAATGTGTCTTGTTGGTTTCCCCCAAATTGAGCAAGTCTTTGGTTTTGCCTGAAATGTTGTTAAGTGATTTTCAAAACCTGCCTGACTTTTTTGTTTCATTATATTTGTATATTAACTAAATTAATTGGTAAATTTCATCTCAACTGATCATATCAATCTCAACTAGAGAATTTTCATTTACTTTATCAAAGTAAATACATACTTTTATATACCAGTAAAATATATAAATATACCAGTTAAATATATACTTTTATACCAGTCAAAGAAGTGATGCCATTGTTAAAATGCACTTGTATTACTGAATTTTTGTCCCTTTAAACTAAGGTGAGCCTCACTGCCATCTTTTAGACCCTACTTCAAAGTCCTGGTTAAATTGCAAAAAGGTTTTCAGAGAAATTAATTTAATGATCCAACACCGTTACACTTAAACCCTTATTAATTTGACATACAGATAGGCTCAGCATTAAATAACGCTGATCCTGTCCAGAAAAGATTTGCAATTCTGTCTCAAAATCTACTTCCTGACATAAAGGAAAACAAAATATAACTGCTACTTGGAAAAGACATACTGATTTAACATTTTTTTCAAAGCATCAACTATAGAATTATATATTAACATAATAACCAAATATAAATTTAGCTTGTTTTTTTAAATGAAAAGCGAAGAGTTAATTATTTCCGGTGCATCTCATAGTGCTCCTTTGTTACCACATTTTTAACTTAAATTAACGGAAGGAAACAAAAGTGAAGGAAAACGGCTCCCTGGGAAGAGCAAAGTGTTCACATTTTATCTCACATCTGTTCTCCTCCTCATTCAAAAGAAAGTCATGCTTAAAGTCAGCTCAAACATTCTTGTCTCCAAGTTAGAGACATATAGGTTGATGGATGGACTGTTCAATGGACGAGAAATTGGTTGGATGGTCACATCCAGAGTATAGCGGTCAGCAGCTCAGTGTCCAGAGGGAAAACAGTAACAAGTGGTAGCCCTGAGGGGTCCATCCTGGGAACAGTGTTGCTTAATGTTCATTAATGATGACACCAAGCTGGATGGTGCAGTCATCATAACAAGAGGGATGGATTTCATCCAGAGGTACCTGAACAAGCTGGAGAAATGGGCCCACACAAACTTTTAAGAGGTCTAACAAGGCCAAGTGTAAGGTCCTGCACCTGGGAACCAGCAGTATCAATACAGACTGGGGGAAGACATGCTAGAGAGAAGTCATGTGGTAAAACACCAATGGCTGAAAAGCTTGACATGAGCCACCAATGTGCAATTGTAGCCCAGAAGGCCAACGACATCTTCGAATGAGTTAAAAGAAGCGTGGCTCGCAGATTGAAAGGTATGATTCTGCCTCTCTACTCTGACCTGGTAAAACCTTACCTGGAGCATGTTGTCCAGCTCTGGAGCTCCCAACACAAGGAGGACGAGGACATGATTCTATGATTCTATGACCTGTTGAAGCATGTTCAGAGGAGGCCACAAAAATGATCAGAGGGCTGAAGCACCTCTTTTATGAAAGCAGGCTGAAAGTGTTGGAGTTATTCAGACTGAAGACACGTTTCCAGTGTGAGAAGCTTATGGCACCATTCCAATAGCTGAAAGGGGGGCTATAAAAAGGCTGGGGAGAACTGTTCAATAGGGCATGGAATGACAGGATGAGGAGTCATACCTTGAGACTGGTAGATTTAGATTAGGCATCAGGAAAAAGTTTTTTAATCTGATGGTGATGGATCACTGCAGCAGGTAGTCTAGAGACATTCAAGGTCAGGGTTGATGGGACTCTGGATAATCTGTTCTAGTTAGAGGTGTCCCTGCTTGCTGTAGAGGGTTGGACTAGATGACATTTGGATGACTCCATGATTCTATGAAAGATTATTAGATATTGGCAACTCTATAAAGGAGAAATCCTCATCACAAAAGATGCTCAGACACTACTCCTTATTGAATGGAGGAAGATCCACATGGAACAAAGCCACAGAAAAATACAATAATATATACCACCAACTCCAAATCTACAAGGTGAAAAATGCAAGTAACTCATTCTCAAGATTGTTCTAGAAAGTTCAGAAATGCAGAACCTGAGGGGTCATAAACCAGATAGAAACACCAACTGTTTCTTTTTGTAAAATTATTATCACAAAACATAATTGCTTTTCATGTTTCAGCTTGAATTCAATTTATTAAATCAGTTATATGTGATTTCATACAGTGGTGTAACCATGAGTAAAATCTGTCCTGAAGGCTTTGAATGCTTTCCTCAGGAGGATGCTAATGGCAGTGCTGAAATGAGTTCCTCAGGATGCTGTGAGCTTTACAAAAGCTTCTAAACATATTACCACACATAACATTTATTCTGATAACAGAGAAAAATCCTTTTCTCCTTTGCACCATCTGAATGAAAGACATAAACACAGTACACATTCTATAAAAGTGGTGGAAAACTGAACTATTTTTTAAAGAAAATTGCTTTCACTATACTGTTGGAAGCAGAAGTAAGCACTTATACACTGGTGCATTTCAGCATCAATTTTCCTGATGGGAATGTCAAGGAAAAAGGAATTGCATACAGAGGATACTTCTGGTATAAGGGTATGTTTTACATGATGTATCTGTATCTTCCGTCTGAATTTTATACAAATATTACAAATACAATTATCCTGCAATGGTGAAGCACAAGAGCATCAAGCTCTGAGATCACCAACTCCAACCCATGAACTAACTGCGCCATATCAGCTAGACCATGGCACTAAGTTCCATGTCCAGTCTTTTCTTAAACACTTCCAGGGATGGTGACTCCACCACCTCCCTAGGTAGTCCATTCCAATGACTAACCATCCTTTATGTGAAGAAGTGCTTCCTAACATCCAGCTTAAACCTCCCCTGAAGGAGCTTCACGCCATGCTCTCTCTTCCTATCACTAGTTACCTAGGAGAGGAGCCTGACTCCCATCTGTCTATAATTTCCCTTCAGGTAGTTATACAGAGTGATAAGGCCCACTCTGAGTCTCCTCTTCTCCAGGCTACACAACCCCAGCTCCCTCAGCCCCACTTCATAAGACCTGCCCTCTAGTCCCTTCACCAGCCCAACTGATCCTCTCTGGTCCTGCTCCAGCATCTCAGTATCTTTCATGAAGTGAGGGGCCCAGAGCTGCACACAGTATTCAAGGTGAGGCCTTGAATATATACAATGCTAAGTATAGGGGGAGAATTACATCCCTAGTCCAGCATGTCACACTATTCCTGATATAAACCAGGATGCCATTGGCCTTTTGTGCCACCTGGGCACACTGCTGGCTCATACTCATCGGTTGTCAACCAGCACTCCCAGGTCCCTCTCTGCCAGACCGCTCTCCAGCCACTCATCCCCCAGTCTGTAGCTCTGCTGGGGGTTATTGTGGCCAAAATGTAGGACCCTGCATTTGCCCTTGTTAAACCTCATCCCATTGGACTCTGCCCATTCACTCAACCTGTCCAGAACTCTCTGCAGCATCCTCCTCTCCTCCAGGAGGCAGACACTCCCCTCCCACAACTTAGTGTTTTTAACCCAGCAGAGGGTGTACCCATCCAAGCCATAGGCTGCAAGCTTTTCCAGGAGGATGCTGTGGGAGACTGTGTTGAAGGCTTTGCTGAAGTCCCCCACCTAGCAGCTGGCCTAGTCTGATTGCTCCTTTCATTTTGATTCTCCTCTATTACTTCATATGTATGTTTTATTTTGTTACCATTCAATAATGAAAAATTATCACAATAGAGTAGAACTGGGTCCAGCACTGATCCCTGGTGGACACCACTGGTCACTGGACACCAACTGGGTAGGGCACCATTCACAATATTTCTCTGTGCCTGGTCATCCAGACAGTTTTTAACACAGTTTTTAACTGGGTTTTTAACAGTTTTTTCCCCCATTTCCCCTTCATATCTAGTTTAAAAGCCAGTCAATGATCCTTGCTAACTTCTGCCCAAAATCCTTTTCCCCCTCTTGGACAGATGCATATAGAAGCTTGTGATTAAAAAACCCAAAGCCCTGCCTGTAATGCAAATCTTGAGGCCATGAGTTCACCTGAAGGTTCTTTCTGTTCATCTCCTCACAAATTGTGTGATTTCTACCCAAACAGAAACAAACTTTTAGTGAGTTTTAAAAATATTTTTATATCATAGTGTACTAAGTATACAAAAATATTCCAGTGTGCCCTGCCAAGTCTTCTTTTCATTCCTATTGTTTTTTCATTACCCTTCGTACCCTTTCTTCAAGCAGGGACCCAGTTATCAAGTGAAGGGAGATGGTGTATGATTCTAAAGCAAAGCCTTTCAAAATTGGGTGCCATATTTAGGCACCTATATATAAATGGCCTCTTTTTCAAAAGAACTGAGTACTCATCAGTTCCCATTGATTTCAACAGGACCTAGAATTGATCAGACCTCTGCAAATCAGGCCATTTTTATTTAGGCATGGGCATGTGAATACACCAGAACCACTTTGAGCATCTGTGTGTAAAAGCAACATCCAAAAGTTCTACCACAAGGTTTTTTAGATAAAGATTGTAATCTGCAAATGAACTCAGAGTAGCGCAAGAGTTTAAATGGAGACCCTTCAGCTGTCACACTTCCTTTTACCCAAAGGGAGATGATGGGTATTTTGCTGCTGAGCTCTTCAAAATATGAAACTTTTCTATTTGTAAATAAAACGGATCTGAATAATGTCATATATTTGTTTTCTTTCTTAACTAAAATAACCCACTTCTCAGTTTCCATTTTGCTAGCTGCCTTCTGTGACACAAAAAATTGTGTTGATTATGTAACAATGTGCTCTTTGTAACTGTAGAATAAGAGAATAGTGACAAGGTCTGGGACAGTGAAGTCCCCATGATATTTCAGCTTTAGCTGTTTAATGACAGCGGGTTGCAAATGCACTTTGCTGAGCTGGAAGGAATTTGCTCCTTTATACAACAGAATTAGACAGTTTCAAGAGAAAAAGAAATTGCCTGAAGAAGAGGCATGAAATTGATTTTTAAACATAATCATTGGGAATTTAAAAGACCACATGCTAGACAGAGAAAAAAAATCAACCTTAGAATCTCATGGAAAATGTCAGATTTTCATTAGAAACCATAAAATTTACACACACATTCTTCTGTAAACTGCTCTCATTACAGTTTCTGTATCTTTAAAGGTACAGATCTTAACAAACTTACAGGGCAGAGACCTACCCAGTAGCACTGACTCAAGTCAGCAAATTCACACACACTGAGCTGTTTTATACACATACTCACATCCAGAAGCAACATAGGTTTGTGTGATGCACCCGAACTCTGACATCCCTACAAGGCTTATCTGTTAGGTTATAACCTACTGCTTCATAACCTCAAAGCAGCAGAGAGTGACAAGGTCCAGGGGGAGGCTGCAGCTAGACTGCTCCCAAAGCTGCCCTGGTAGAGTCTGAGTTACCAAGTCCAGGCAGGAAACCCATCAAGCAGAGACGACACTACTACAACTTTTGACTCAGGTGTGGCTGCCTAGGTGTCATCGGATACACACATTAGGATACAGGGGAAAAGCTAGCTCAGACACCTTTCTATCACTGTCCTCAGCAAATCCAATTCCAACCTAAGTCTGTGTAATTTGATAACCTTACAATCAGGAGAGGTGAGTCAGGTATAAAAGTAGCGGCCAGTGATGGACTCTACACAAAATTTAGCAGCCACTCCCTTTATCTCCTGAATAACTAATCCGAAACCACAACAAGGGCATCTCAGCACTTTGCTCTTCAGGGACTTTGATGAGTGTCCTTCATCACTCCTCTCTCCTCACTCTTTTTGATACTTATATATGTTGAAGCAAGTATTTTTGTAACATCTTTGTTGTCCCTACAAGCTCACTGGATCTGAAATCTCTTTGCAATAAAAAAGCTTTGTAAAATGAAAAAAAAAGAGAGGGTTAAGCAGTGAAGCTCTTTTGTTTCAAGCTGCCTACTAGCACAGATACTGCTACTCTTTTATGGAGCTGTTTTGGGATGAATGTAATTTACGTGACAGTAACAGAGAAGCAGCAGAAGAAAAAATGTCTTACAGCCCTTTAACTATGACTTGGAGGTTTGCATTAAGAACTCAGAAAAGTATTACACCTCAAAGGCACATTCAAAGAGTGGTTAAAAGCTGGATGCAAATGCATTGTGAATGAATGGTGGAGAAGCAACGCATCTGTGATGACAAATCGATCTGCTCCTGTTCACTGAATTTATGCTGTAATGGGCAGTTCCAAAAAGGGAAAGGGAGCTTTTGCAACCTGAGATGCTACTGCTCTGTATAATGCTGTCATATCATATTCTGTTTAAGTTAAAACATGCCAGAGATGTTTTCCCTCTTCTGCGGGCAAATAAGTTTCACTGAGATGCAGAACATGCTATACATAAACACAAAAAGCTAAAGTGTAAAAAATTTAAACAGCAGAAGGGTTGTAGAAGGTGTAGCCTGGTTCCACTTTGAGGTTAGACTGAAAATACAAACTGCTGAGGCAGCTTGGAGACTAGCACTGAAGCAGAACTAAGTCCACAAACATAGAAAATCTTTCCTTAAGAGTTCAAAATGTACATATCCTTGCATCATACTAGAAAAAACCATGCATTTCAGTAACTACAGACAAAACAGTGAATCCATTCAGATTAACAGTTGGTGGTGTGGGACTCTTGGTTTGTTTTCTTGTTCTGTACAATGTATATAGTACATGCAAATCCTGTTCCTCATTTTTCCCTAACGTTAGTTACAAAATATTCCCCTGTTAGACTTAATTGACAGTTACATATCTTATTAAAAAGCTGTGGTATCATGTTTCTATTTTGAGGCTCCATAGCACTTTTGACTCATGCAAATTGCTGCCATAGTGATTGTTCTACTTATAAATAATTTCTGTTTTATAGTATGTATACACACAGAAACTCATGATCACATTATTCTAAAGTCCCATGTCTAAGGAGGCAAAAGTTATTAATAAAATGAGAGACTGATTCTAGAGTCCTGAAATAAATACAAGTTCATAAGTAAAGGAATAAGACAAACATTTCAGATAGCCTTTCTACAAATGAGGCTGGTATCAAGAAAATATATTATCTATCTCACAACATTCTTATTCAATATCTTTTCACTTTTTTCCCCTTTTATTTTATATAGTATTAATATACACATATCACTGATTTCCTATCTAATTTTGGACTGGATGTTTTTTGACCAGTGTCAGGGAAAAAAAGAGGTGCCAGAAAGAAGTCTTACAGAAGTTTTTTAATTGGGTTCATTCAAGGAAATCAGAGAATTCCTGATAGCTACAAGGAGAATTCCTTTCCTGTTCTGGCCTGTACACAGTCAAAGGGAGGGTCTTTTCCAGTACTTACCATGTTCCTATTGTTTGTTTTCAGGACAACTAGTATGGATTACCAACTGGCTAAATTATGTGGCTTAAATATATATATTAATAAATAAATACATACATAAATAAATAAATAAATAAATAAGTATATATAAATACTCTTTGGGTTTTGAGCTTATATCTACTACCTGATCTGCCTTACAGAGTGACCTGACAAACACCAACACTGCTGCAACCACAGGGGTGAGTTCAGGTAAAAGAAGTCAAGACAGGCACTTTAAACTAGTTTTTTTTCGCAAAGCATATTCTCTGGAAGACCATCAGCTGCAACTTTTGAGAAGGAGTCCTTCCATAATGCAGGGATACCATTTGTTTTTGTTGGGTTTTTTTTGGATCTATTAGGTTTCTTACTGAAAGTGACTGACCAGTTTTCTTTCAAGATCAAGCTTTACAAGCAAAAGGTTTATATGTTCATTCAAGGTCCTGATAAATGTATGAAGAAACACTGGACTTTTCAAATAAGCTGCTAATTTTCTGAGTTATATTGGCATATTTTTTCTTAATTTTCAGTGTGTATTCAATAAGTTTATCTCTACTGGATTCTTAATCTGTTCTCAGCTATATGACTTGACAATTTTACTCAATGACTGTCCATTTTCCTTTAATTTGCATGCTTATTAGAAATTACCTGTACCACTGACCACCTGTTTCCTTTTCACCTGAGTAGTTTATGACCAGTTCAGGTCTGAAGAGATGTTAATGAACAATTTTCTGGGCATTCAGGAAGATGTTCTTGACAGGTCATTTAATTGGTTGGGTTTTTTTAATTGAGAATTAGCCTAACAAAGATGCATAATCCTGCTCATAATAGTGACAGTGTATTTTGGAAGAGTAGTCTTACACAAGCTTAAATTTGGATCAGCTAATTTGCATCAGGAAAATACAGATAAATAGCAAATCACTGCATTTTGCAGTGACTATTTTTCAGCTTCCACAATTTACTCTTCAGAACAATGTCCAATATTGAGTTTGACCTTTTTTTCCACACAGGACTTTGTGGTCTGAGACACTCATTCTGACTTCCAAGAAATCCTAAGAAGGTTTTATTGGGTTATGCATTAAACAGAGAATCACTGAGGTGGGGTGGGACCTCCAGAGATCACCTATATCAAACTATTGCTTAAAGCAAAGTCACCTACACCAGGTTATTCAGAACTGTGACCAGTCAGGTTTTCAGTATTCAAGGATAAAGATGCCATCGCTTCTATGGGCAACATGCTCTACTGATTAAAGATTATTTACAGGTTAATATATTCAGCTGAGTCTGAAGGAATCTGCTAAAATTGCAATTAGGTTACTGCATTATGAATCTCTGCAGCACCCATACATGTATGAAGTCTGTTTACTGCTAGGAGAATATATTTTTTTTGACAACTTTTAATTTGGCATTTTACTGAGAATAGTTAAAGCAGCTTGAGGAACAAAAAATTCAAACGAAAATGTATAGTAGTTGGACGCTAAAAGGACGTGGAATTTTAGTCAAGAAAATAGGAGGTCAGACAACATCGATCCATGTACAATAGATCAAATCAATCCAACTGAAAATTAGTCTGAAAATATAAGTTGTTGCTCCTCTATGTTTATGAACAGCCATCACAACCACAGATTTGAACCCAAACTACTCAGTTCAATGGGTGACAATCCTTGATAAATAACCTGGAAATAAAATTGACTTCTTAAGAAGTATAGTGTTGAACTTGTCTAATCAGGGTGTTCACGAATGTTGTTTTGTATCCTCAACCATTCAGACCAGGTAGTAATAAAATCTATCTTTCCTATAAGGCTTCAGAAATCACTATTTATTTTCCAGTAGGACAAATAACTTCAACTTCCTTCCTTCAAAGTGTAACTAGGCTTCCTAACTCTTCTTCATTAAAATAGTAATATTTGTTTGCACTCACAGAATCACATAGTATCACAGAATTATTGAGGCTGGAAAAGACCTCTGAGATCACCAAGGCCAGCCTATGAACTAATGTCACCACATCAGCTAAATCATGGCACCAAGTGCCATGTCCAGTCTTTTCTTAAACACTTCCAGGGATGGTGACTCCACCACCTCCCTAGGTAGTCCATTCCAATGACTAACCATCCTTTATGTGAAGAAGTGCTTCCTAACATCCAGCTTAAACCTCCCCTGAAGGAGCTTCACGCCATGCTCTCTCTTCCTATCACTAGTTACCTAGGAGAGGAGCCTGACTCCCATCTGTCTATAATTTCCCTTCAGGTAGTTATACAGAGTGATAAGGCCCACTCTGAGTCTCCTCTTCTCCAGGCTACACAACCCCAGCTCCCTCAGCCCCACTTCATAAGACCTGCCCTCTAGTCCCTTCACCAGCCCAATTGATCCTCTCTGGTCCTGCTCCAGCATCTCAGTATCTTTCATGAAGTGAGGGGCCCAGAGCTGCACACAGTATTCAAGGTGAGGCCTCAACAATGCTAAGTATAGGGGGAGAATTACATCCCTAGTCCAGCTTTTCACACTATTCCTGATATAAACCAGGATGCCATTGGCCTTTTGTGCCACCTGGGCACACTGCTGGCTCATATTCATCGGTTGTCAACCAGCACTCCCAGGTCCCTCTCTGCCAGACCGCTCTCCAGCCACTCATCCCCCAGTCTGTAGCTCTGCTGGGGGTTATTGTGGCCAAAATGTAGGANAGGTTTAGACTTGACATTAGGAAAAGGTTTTTTGCTGAAAGAGTGATCTGGTTTTGGAACGGGCTGCCCATGGAGGTGGTTGGGTCACCATCTCTTGAGGTGTTTAATCTTAGGCTGGATGAAGTGCTGAGTGGCATGATCTAGATGTCAGATGTTTAGGCTTACTTGGTTGGTTTTAGGTTGGACTGGATGATCATTAAGGTCTTTTCCAGCCTCATCATTACTGTGACTCTGCACTTGGCCTTGTTAAACCTCATCCTATCGGCTTCTGCCCATTGATCCAGCCTGTCCAGATCTCTCTGCAGCATCCTCCTCTCCTCCAGGAGATGGACACTCCCCCCATCCCCCCCCAAACTTAGTGTCATCCGCACATTTACTAGGGGTAGATTTCAACCCCCCATCCAAGTAATCAAGAAAGATGTTGAACAGAATTGGGCCCAGCACTGATACCTGGGGAACACCACTGCTAACTGGACACCAACTGCATTCAGCACCATTCACAACCACTCTGTTTGCCAAATCATCCAGCCAGTTCACCCCATCAAATGGTGTGTACCCATTTAAGCCATGGACTGCCACCTGTTCCAGGAGGATGCTGCAGAACACAGTGTCGAAGGCTTGCTAAAGTCTAGGTAGACCACGTCCACAGATTTCCCCTCATCTATCTGTCAGCTCACTCAGTCTATAATTTCATCCTCTATAATTTCCTATGTGTCATCATGTTTTACGTGGTACCATTCAATAACTCAAAAATGATCACCAAAGTCAGCCACTGAAGATTTAAAGCTGCATTAAAAATCTCTTCAGGCTTACTCTGAAAAGCTGGTGAACATTTGTTTGTAATTTAGATTTTAAATGGAAAACAAATCATAAAGCAAACAATATATAAGTTGGAAACCTAATAAACATTTTTCCTCATATTCTTTCTCAAATTTTACACTATTGAAGGATTGGATACAAAACCACAAAGCAGGTGATTTTGCTAGAAGGGAGACTGCAAGAAACTAAAAGCAATTATCAAATAAGAAGATATTCATTATGAATTAAATTCTCCCTTATTTTACATTTCCCACTTAATTTAATTAGTCTTTCCTGAAGATTAGTGTTAACAGTCTTCCTAGGCAAAAGAAAACTTGCTCACCAAGTAAAATACATACAAAACTCTTCCAATTCTGCACCAGTGAAACTTCATTCTATAAATAACCCCCCATGAAATCTATCATGATCTCAGTCTGCAAAGTCAAATTATCAAACCTGATGTCTCAATTATATCCAGCTGTGGCACAGTTCCTCTCTCTGAGATCCGCTACTTTACCTTGCAAGCAACAGGAATGCTGCAGCTGTGAATGGCTAGTGTTTCCTATGAGTGACTTAAAGTAATGCTATCAACTTAGATGTAGTAATAGACTGTTTACGAGTATCCCAAACTTACCAAACATTTGATTTTCAGCAAAATGGACTTATTTTAACAAGGACATAGATATTTTACAATTCAAAGTTTAAAACTTTTTATATTACTAATGCTTACATGCTACTTCAGCACTTACACGCTCTTCAGTAGACGGCACTCCTTTTCAAGACAAGAGAGGACCAGTGAAGTTTATCAAGCTCATTGAGGGCCTGAATCTGCAGACTTTCACACGGGAACTTTGCATTGCAAGAAGTCATAAAGTCATTATGTGTCTAGTAGTTGCTGCCCTTTTGAACCTTATATCTTAAAAGTGCACCCTGTAAGTGTCTCAATTTTAGTGTCTCAGTTTCTACAAGGATTAGGAAAATCTTGAAAAATAGGAGTTTCAGAGGCTCAAAAAGAAATGAAACTATTTTTTTTTTTCAGAAGAAATATTATTATCTCTGTGGGACATAATTCCTGAATTTTAATTTCTTGTTACTAAGTTTCTTTATGCATACCTATTGGCACCTTTAAGACATAGAAAGATTTATACACTGGTGACAGGTATCAAAGATAGAATTAAATACAGACCAGTTATTAATACCCAGAATGTTCTCAGTTTTAGACAAGCTAAGCAGCATTAAAATGTTTGTTGCTGGTGCTAAAATGTTGTTTTGCCCACATCAACGTATTCAGCTGCTCTGTCTCCTTTAGGAATCTGTGTTTCTGCAATCTTTCTTTAAATGAATTATTACTTCTTTTCATGAGATTATAAATACAGCTATGTTATCAAACATATGTTCATTCTTATGTTCATTGGGTCAATGGGACAGAGTCTAGTTGGATGCTTGTATCTAGTGGAGTTCCCCCAAGGGTCGGTACTGGGACCAGTCCTATTCAATCTATTAATTAAAGACTTAGATGAAGGATTAGGCTGCACTGTCAGCAAGTTTGCTGATGACACAAAGCTGGGTGGTGTTGCCAACACCCTAGCAGATTGTGCTGCCATTCAGCGAGACCTGGACAGGCTAGAGAGCTGGGCAGAGAGAAACTGAATGAAGTACAACAAGGGTAAGTGTAGAGACTTGCATCTGGACAAGAACAACCCCAGGTCCCAGTACAGGTTGGGAACTGACCTGTTGGACAGCAGTGCAAGAGAAAGGGACCTAGGGGTCCTAGTGGATGACTCTGAGCCAGTAATGTGCTCTTGTGGCCAAGAGAACCAACAGCATCCTGGGGTGCATCAGGATGCAGGTGGTTAGCAGACTGAGTTTCTTCTCCCCCTCTATTCTGCACTAGTGAGACCGCATCTGGAGTACTGTGTCCAGTTCTTGGACCCTCAGTTCAAGAAGGACACAGAGCTGCTGGAGGGTGTCCAGCACAGAGCAATGAAGATGATGAAGGAAGTAGAACACTTTCCTTATGAGGAAAGGCTGAAGGAGCTGGGTCTCTTTAGCTTGGAGAAGAGGAGGCTGAGGGGTGACCTCACTAATGTCTATAAATATATGAGGGGTGGATGTCAGGAGGATGGAGCCAGGCTCTTCTCAATGTCATCTGGTGATAAGACAAGGGGCAATGGGTGCAAGATGGGACAGTGGAGGTTCCACCTAAATATCAGCAGGAACTTCTTCCCAGTGAGGGTACTGGAGCATTGGAACAGGCTGCCCATGGGGGTTGTGGAGTCTCCTTCTCTGGAGACATACAAGACCCACCTGTGTATGTTCTTGTGTGACTTGGTCTAGGTGATTCTGCTGTGGCAGGGGATTGGACTAGATGATCTTTCAAGGTTTCTTCTGATCCAAAATGATTCTATTATTCTGTTTCCATAATTCTATGTTATTCTGTGCTGCACATTTTACACAGTGTGGCTTTTTTTATTTCTCACTCACCTTCCTTGAAGAATGTGCAACAGTGCTAAGCAGGTGAGAATTTAAAAGTAATTACTACTAAAATTTAATTTTATTTTATCTTGATGTCCATCTTAAACTAACAAAGAAGGGATATTCAATTTTCTGTCCCAGGTATGCAAAAGAGCAGACTGTGAAATATGACACTAAGCTATTAACAAAAGAGTCTGCATCAGTAAATGATCTTCCAATTCTCCATATGGCTATGCCCTGAGCATCAGAAAGCTTTCAAGTATTTCATACCAAGTAGTCCACAAAAGACTGTCAGGTTAGTAAGCAGGCAATTCTCCCTTACTCTAGTCTTCCCATAGTGCACCAAGTACCTCCAGTTACAGTTACACAGACCTATTAATGTATTTGTCTTCCACAGTTGCTAAATCTGTAATTATTACCGTGGTTTACCAAGAAGATGGCCTGTCACTTCAAGCATTTTCCCTGGATGTCTATTATATCATGACCTGGTTGTCTTCTCTCTGCATCTGCTCTTAAATCATTCACAGAACACAGCTTTTTGCTTAAACTTTCACAAGTCAAACTCATCTGTCTCTGTTAAGAAGTCTACAAGTTTAAGTGAGTTAGAATTGTAGAATCATCATGGCTGGAAAGGACCACCAGGATCATCAAGTCCAGCCCTCAATCCAACATCTCCCTAACCCTAGAACAGGGTCTCAAGTGCTCTATCTACTTGTTTTTAAATACCTTCAGGGACAGTGAGTCTACCCCCTCTCTAGGCAGCCAGCTCCAGCGCACAATCCCGCTCTCAGTAAAAAACCTCTCCTTAATATCCAATATAAACTTCCTCTGACACAACTTGACACCATTTCCCCTCGTCCTATGATTAGTACTTTGAAAAAGAGACTAGTACCTGCCTCACTATAACCTCCTTTTAGGTAGTTGTAGAGAGCAATAATGTCTCCTCTCAGCTTTTCTCCTGACTAGATAACCCCAGTTCCCTCAGCCACTCCTCACAGGGCCTGTTTCATAGACCTCTCACCAACCTTGATGCCTTTATCTGGACCCATTCCAGCACCTCAATGTCCTTCTTATACTGTGGTGCAGAATATTGAAATCCATCCACTTCCTTGGCAGTAGCTAAGCTGGTCTCAAGTACATATAAACAAACATTTTTATCTTTAGATACAAACTATATGAAGCACAGTTCAATTAATTTATAACTTCAGAGTCCTATCTGATATTAGGAAGAATTTATTTTTAATATTAAATTCCTCTCTATTTCCATATACTGACAAATCAGGGGTTATGGTCTGAAGTGGCAGCAGGGGTGGTTTAGATTACATCTTAGGAAGAAATTCTTTACAGAAGAGTTGTGAGGAACTGGAACAGTCTTCCCAGGTGGAGTCACCATCCCTGGAGGTATTTAAGAATCATGTAGATGCGATGCTTTGTGACATGCTGTAATGGCAGGCATGGAGGGTGTTATTGAGTGTTTCTCAGTCTCCCAGGTATTTAGGCTTTTTGTTGATGTGTTTATGTAATTGTGCTGGTATTATATATACAAAAGAAAATGTCCTGTTCCATAGCATAAGTAGTCATATCCTCTTACAGTTTAAATTTCACAACTTTCATTTCCCTTTAATCTTTCTTGATTTTATTTTTTCTGGTGCTCATATTCACATAGCAACTTGGGTTTGCTTTCAATGCCAAGTTTATAAAAGTTTTATTGCAATATATGGCTCAGCACAGAATAGTCTACCTGAGCGTAAAACACACTTTTGGTCTCTGTGTTCATGAAAATTTTTAGAGCTTTTTTCAGTATTAACACCTGTGTCTCTTATGTTCTTCATTGTTTTACAGATATGGAAGTAAAACACTACATTTTTGCTTTTTTTAACTCCTCCTTCCTTTTTTTCATTTTATCTTTTCCTTCAGAAGCTGGACATAGCATCTCACAGAGGCAGCATGGTCAAGCTGTGTATCCTTCAGGCTAGAAAATTTAATTAGTAGCCAGTTGTCCAAAATTTTTTTTGGTGGTAGTATTTTCAGTAACATTTAAGATGCTGCTCACCATACAGAAACATTTTATTATCTATCCTCTGTCTAGTTTTCAGTTTGCATACTGCTAGGTCAAATGTTCCTATGCAGTCATTAAACGGTGGCATATTTCTTGGTCTGACATGGCTACCTGCTAATGTTATGATGACAAAAGTCACTATTTGTAATACAAAACACTGAAAAAGCTATCTTTAATACTAAAGTTCACCATTTCAGAAACACAAGTTAACATAGACTAGACCCTTGATACAATCTTCTCTTGCTCTTATCCACATCCCAACTCGAGCCCCTATTCTTCTTTTTAATAGCCATGTTCTACATCCTCATTTCTCAACTTTAGTCAATTACAGTCATATTCGGCTAACTTCTATGTGATATACCAGTACCAGGTTTGTTTCAAAGCTACATGAATTAACTTGTGGAGTGTTTTAAGAGACCTACACATATTTCAAACTTCCTACAGACATGGCTGCGCTGACTGATCCTTTTATAATGTTTCTGGCGACTAAAATACTGTTGTTCAGTCTGGAGTAACGAATCAGTCAGGAAATCCCTCATCCTGAAGCATTAATACTTGAGAAACATGAAATATTTTTAGGGAGTCCAAAATAAGATTTGACCTTGACTGACAAGGATTATAACATTTTCTCTCTTCAGAGCATGCATAATTTCTAATTCTTGCTTAATTTATCTTTCCATAAGCAAATTATGAAAGAATGAGAATGAAAAGAAACTCCATCACTCCACATCACTGTTTTTCCAATGCAGAGCAGGAGAAAGTGACGGTTTCACTTTTCCAATATGTATCACAAGAAGGCTTCTTCACTTTTCTACTTTCTAGTCAAAAAGGCTAGTGTCTAGAGATGAATCATGCAGGAATAAAGGGGGCATATATGGGGTAGGGGATGATGGTAATTCTCAGTTGGAAAATATTGTAGCTACTTCAGCATCTTTTGCATGTTGATTTCTAGAGTTTCTGAGCAATTTAATTCCTTAATCACTGTTGGACTAGTTTTTAATTCGTAACTTTGTGTTGTCAAGTGATGACTGTCTCACTTGCATTTTCAATCATGAATTGCGTTTGGACCTCCGTGAAATGATTAGCAAAGTTGCTAGTAACATCTGTGGAGATGTGATTTTATTCTTGTTTTGTTGACAGTGCCAAATTACCAAGTTTGTTTGCATATTAAGCTCCATTAAATCTACTAGGAAACATATATTCCATTTGTGGAAGAGTTTAGGACAATTTTACATCTTTAGCCCTAAGCTGCTGCTGTTATTTTCTCCACTGTTCATAAAAAGGTTGGATCTGAAGGAAGCCAAATGCATACCCAAGCTGTATGCCTCACCCTGACAGCGTCAGGGCCTTAAATCTGGCAGTCCTAACTATGCAACACATTGCCCTGTCAAAATGTCTTTGTAAAGAAATTACTTAGGAAAAAGTTCTCCCCAGAAAGAGTGGGGAGGCCTTGGAACTAGCTTCCCAGGTGGAGGTGATGTCTCTGGAGGTGTTCAACAAATGGGCAGTCATGTTGTTGCAGGAGATGAGTTAGGGGTAGGGGTTGTAGGGCAGATGATTGAACTTAATGATCTTGAAGATATTTTCCAACCTTGATAATTCTATGATTCTATTTTTCTAAAAACACATTAATAGACTTGCTAGACTATGGTGTTTGACATCAAACTAGCATTTTATCCAAGCACATGCTGTTCAAGATGTTTCAATAAGAAATAATAATAGACTTGACATTAGTAAAAGGTTTTTTACTGAAGGAGTGATCAGATTTTGAACGGGCTGCCCATGGAGATGGTTGGGTCACCGTCTCTGGAGGTGTTTAAGGTTGGGCTGGATGAAGTGCAGAGTGGCATGATCTAGATGTCAGATGTTTAGGTTTACTTGGTTGGTTTTGGGTTGGACTGGATGATCTTTAAGGTCTTTTCCAGCCTCATCATTACTGTGATACTGTGATACTGTGAAATACTCTTTAAAATAAAAACGTATACATCAGGACAAAAAAGGTTTCATTATGGTTTCATGAAAGCCATTAACAGAATATGCACCAACTCCAGCAGAACCAGAATTTCACCACACAAATTTAAAACTGGGATGACGAGTGTAACAAGTGAGGAGGAAAACAGCAACATTTTTCAATTTAGTCTGTTGTAGCAGTATAGAATTGATTATAACAGAATATGCCAATTGATTTATAATACTTGAATGAATATGGGGAAATAAATGTTCAAGAATTAGTTAAGACCCCTACAAAGAGTTTATAGAGTTTTCTAACAAAATGAATTTCAAATAAACAGCTGTTACTAGACAGTGTTATTTTTCCTTCATATGCATGTCAGTGAACAAAGGAGACAAATCTAAAACAATCACTGCTATTTGCACAAAGACTAATCAGTATTTTCAATGAAAACAAAATGCAGAAATTTGTGCTTTTTATGTGTGACAGCCTGCAAGACTGAGTGACAATATAAAAATTAAATAATTTGACCTTTATAATTCTTGCGAAATCAGTATATGCATGGTATGTTGCACAAAGAATAAAGAAAACTAACACACATTCTCAAAATCATGGAAAGTACTAAGTGCACAAAAAATAGACTGCTTTTGCAGTAAAACATGTGGAACGTGTTATTTAATGCAGGACAAGGAAGAGGTGAAATAAAGGATGACCTGGTATTGAATAAACATGTGATAGGTGACAGGTTAACTTAATGATGCTAATAGACTTTCTTCAGAAATCAAGGACAGTGAAGTTGTATTGATTCATGAGGACTAAGGGATTTTTAAAACTGTATTTAAACTACTTTTGTTTTTTCTTCTATATAAAGGAAATGGTTAAATCCTTTCTGTAATATGGACCTGAGTAATTTTTTTGTCAATATGCTTTCCCCAATGGCCTAAGCATTGATAAAAAGGCAGTCCAGCTCATCTGTTGAAGTCATTACTGGAAACGAAAGGGAAGGAAACGGCATATCAAAAAGCAGATAAAGTTCCCAGAGCAGGAGAAATTGCCTTATCAAGCTTATCTAGCATAAACCAGTTGATCTTCTAGAGATGATCATATTGCAATGCTGTTCTATATATATCTTTATCTGTCCTATTTCATTATCCAAATATATTTGAGGGTCAGATTCAAATTGCAGTGTAGGTATGTACTGCATTTTTTTCCATCAGCATTCTCATACAAAGCTAAATTTGATTAAAGCTTATATCAATTTGATTTCCTATTGAAGCTACATTTTCTTTTATCTCAAGTAATTTTTCTAGAAATTATGAAATACTGTCACTGCTGCAACACTGTCCATTTACACTGACACTATTGAATAATATTTGCTTTATGCCAGGCTGCTTGATAAAATATCCTTGGTCATGTCTTCCAGATTTGCAGCTGTTGTCCTTTGCTTAAATTGCCAAATTTTCAGGTGTTGATTTAGTGCCTTTATGCCAAAAGAGCATTTTATTTTGAAGCTAGGTGTAGCTCTTCCCTTCAGACCCCTGGGTCAGTGTCTTGACCCTACAGGTGATTGGTGGACAGAGTCTATAAAAGGGAATGGAGTTCCTGTTTTCAGGTCTTCTTTTCCTGTCTCTTGTATGACAGAGAGCCCTCTTGGGCTGAGTACAGTCTTCTTCCCCACTCTCCCACCCTGCCCCAACCCTGGGACAGGGGGGCAAGGCCAAGCCACTACAGCAGGCCAAGAGCAAGAAGCCACTGCCTCCACACCATTTCTGGATCATGTCTGAAGATTCCAAAAGGTAGTGAGCTCTTAACCCTTTCCCTCTCTCAGAGTCGTAACCACTTCGGAGACAAAACAATGAAAGAGGAAAGAAATGAGTAGGCCCCTGAGTGAGGCCTATTTACCAACAGGTGTTGCCTGAGATTACCAGTGCCATGCTGCCTCTTTTCCTAACTGGGTCCAACAGCAGATACTGTATGCTTGGCCACTGAGAGACAGGGAGAAGCCTCCAATAAGAGAGAGAGATCATAAAGTACCAATCAGCTAAACTTTTGGCAAACTGAAAGAGACTGGGGCTCTTTTGTGTTTCTGCATCTGAAAATGATACACTCCTGAGAAGAGAGGAGTTAGAAGCAAGACTGAGACATACAGGGGAAGATGGTGTCTGCAAGAGGACTGGAAAAGGAAATTTTCCACCAGCATCATGACATAAGAGGACCTCAGGAGGCCTACTGAGTTTGTATGTATGTATGAGATGGCTGAATTCCCCCTCCGATCAGAGTGTTAGTGCACACTGTCTTTCCCAGGACTCTCATTTGAAGCCAAAACCCGACATGTTAATTGTCTCCCATTTCTCTCAAAGTGTGTGTAAAGACATTGTGGTTCCACTTATTTTTAATTGGCTCTTTTACTTATTTGGGGATTTTTCCTTTTCTTATTGGTGATAGGTTCATTAAATTCTTTTCTTTTTAGCAAAGTTTCTTCATTGCCTGTTGAATTCTTGGCGAGAGCTGGTTGGTGTGCTTGAATCGCAGGCACCAACCCAGAACTGATTTAGACCTTCATTCTAACCTGAAACAGCATCTTTGGCACTGAAAGCATTTTGAATCATAAAGCCATGACATCAAATCTTCCAGTCATACTAAAAAAAAAAAAATAAAACAAAAAAAACCAAACCCATGCAACAAAAAATAACCTTAATTTTTGTTTTAAGAATATTGAAGAACTATAGCGTTTCTTCAGAGAGAAGAAAGATGCAGAGGAGTTTGTATCATTTCACCTGCAAACTGTTCGACCCTGTCTTCTGGCAGAAACATGGTTCAGTGTCTTCATGTGTAATACCTTATATAATAAACACATGTCATAACTATTCTCTTCTAGGGTCAGCAAATCATCAGCTCAGTCCACTTCTGCTTACTGGTTCGGGGGTAGTGATTGGCAGTTGGTATAAAATACTAATCATCTTTAATTTTACAACTTAGCTGAAAGCTGTATATAAACACAAGTACATGAACTGACTAAAGAAGAGTTAAGATATCTGCTGTCTTATCTTTCTTCCATCACACTTAGATAAGGAGTAAAAAACTAGTAATATTCTAGACTACTTCCAATTTTGTTATGGTTTTGCATAAGGAGGAAGAACAGGGGGAAATCATCCTGTTTGTTAAGACATTTGTTTCTAAATGCAAAATATATTCACTTCATTTCATTTTAAGCAGAATGTTTTAATCCATCTAGAAAACTTACTATAAAATAAGTCTCAGGCAAGTAATAAGGTAAAATCCTCCAAGTATAATCCCTTCTGTGCCCTGTAAATGCAGGCATATATATATACTGCCTCAATTTACCTCACAAAAAACATTATTATCAAAAGATTTTATCATCATTGTAATGTGAATGTATGAAAACAAGTAATTTTTCAACACATTTAACAGTTTGAAATCATGAGGTCAAATCTATCAGATCACCTAGCAAGTAGAATTTTAAGAAGAGGATTTTTTTTAATTTTTGCTTCTTAATGGGCTTATACAAAGCAATAATCAGCCCTTAATCTGGGGGAAGAGAAAGATTCTGAATCTTTGATGAAATTTTGTAGTTGCAGAATTTTTAATATGCCACCGTTGACAACTGAAAAAAAAACCCAACACTCTGGTCATAACTACAGGACATTTCTATTTAACAGGCTCTACTACTGAAAAAGCATTCAAAATATGAAGAATGAGGCACTGGCATGAATCTCAAATGTATTTAAGAGCGCAGCTGTGCTTGATGACCAAGCAAACTGAAGCTGAATGTTCTTTTGTAGAATGGATGTGTGTCACACCAGCCAAGCTGAACAGCATGAGAACGAACAGCTGAGGACAAAGCTTTACAGCCTGCTGGGGAGTATCTGGCTCTGTGCACAGACAACAGTGGGATTTTTGAAGTCTGAATATCAGAAAAAAAGTCTATCTCAACAAATCAACTTGCAATAAACCAACTTGAGAAAGATTTATTCTAATGACAAATTATTATTTTCAGTAGATCCTGTGAATACTTGTGCCGAGGAGCCTCTAAGAGTAATGAGAAAAAGAAAAAATTGGTAAAAAAATCACAGAGGGCACCCAAGCAAGGATGTCACTAACAAATTAGTCCATGTTTGTGTTTTAGGACAAATAGTGTTTTAACTCAGCCCTACTTTCACATATTTCAGCATCTGTATCGGATCAGAATGGATCAGCTACCCTTTCAATCCCATCTTATTTATTTATGATGTATTTTCAAAAGAGGATGCTTTTTAAAGCTTTTTATAAGAACAGCTTAAATTAATACTGTAGATCAAAAAGAAGTAATTACCAATGGGCTTGAAGTATTTTGTGGCAATATGGGGACAGGAGCTGTTGAAAGTTATTACACTGACTGAAAGTTATTACACCTCTAATTTAAAATTATATTTGATATGCTAATTAGTACAAATGATAGACCTTGTGCAAACACCAAAGCAGAAATCAAAAAAACATTATGAGAGCTATTCTACTATTTGCTCTGTATTTCCTAATAGATTTGCCTATCACCACTTCAGACCGGTGTTGTTGATCGCTATTATCCTTCATTTCAAATAGCCTTTATACATTGCTCCTAGAGGTGTTTAAGTACAGAAATATTTGAAATACTTACATTTTTATACTGCCTAATCAAAAAACAGTGCAATCAAATAATTAATTTTGCAGTGTTGCTTATGGTTGGGAAACAGCATACAAGCAGCCAGAAAATGCAAAATGTTAGTGCTTTGCAAAAGCGATAATCATGTGAGGACAGAGAAGAAATTTCACGGCATTTTGACATGTTCTCATTCCTGACACAAGTGTTAGAAACAGGTGCAATGTATAAATTGAAACTCTGAAATTGTGAAATACAATAAAACCCATGAAAGTATACAAATGAATATTAACAGAGAGAAACAGTAGACAAAATTTCTCTGAAACTATCAATGATTATTTGTTCCTGAAACATTATTGTGTGAAGAATGACACTGGAATCAGACTATAAGAAACCCATTTTAAAAATTGCATAATTCATATTGATCAATTATTTTTAAAATATATTATTAATTGTAGATAATTTCCCACTAGTTAAATTTGTTGAAAATAGTATTAAAGACATTAACACCATTTTAACAGGTCTGTATTTTGCTATAGCAAAACTTCATTTAGCAGAACTGTAGTCTTGTAAATCCTTGTGTCACCATAATTAAGAGGTGCTGAGCCAAAGGCTGATCAAATGAGGCATTCATGTAATGAGTGTCAGTTCTTAATATACACAATGTTATACTGAAGGACATGGGAAAGTATATACATGTATAAGTATATACATGGAGTATAAGCTGAGCTTTACAGGTCTATGAACAAATAGAAGAGGTTTGTGGTTTTCAGTTTTGGGATTCTGGGTCTACCTTCTACTTTTTTCACTTCTTGTCTGTGTCTCAAGAGAACACATAACACCACTGACACTGTGAATGGTGGTCCTCTTGTCCTGGGAAAAATGGTGAACCAGAAAGAGAGAGAGTAGTTCCTCAAAGATAAGCAGAAGGAAGGTTTTACTTGGATTCCATGCTGTGATAAAACAGAGCTAGTTCTCCTCTTACTCATGGCCACAGGAATCACCATTTTTGGAAATGGAGGATTAGTGTGGAAGCACATGGAACAGAGAACTGGACTTCAAGATGCCCACTGACACTGACACTGATGCATGGACTTGATGGAAACCATGTTTCCACAAGAAGCAGGAAAGGCTAGAAGCCTCTTCCCTTGGAAGGGTTGGAGATTGCAGTTTTGGCTCAGTTATGTAAGAAAATTTGATTAATCTCCACATGTCTTTTTATGTGGATGGCTTATGTGGGGATAAATGTCTTAGTTATTTTTTCTCCACATTGAGTTAGTTTTGGTTTTGTCTTCATCCAGTTAGCACATTAACTAAATTAATTAGTAAATAACATCTTAGTTTTACCCCATAGCAGGCACTCAGTGAACAAAATTATTCATTGCTAGGACTTAGGAAATGCAGTGCAGAAATTCATGCTAAGGAATCAGAAAACAGTGGCAAACAAACGGCCATTAGGGGTGACAATTGCATAAGTATTTGTGCAGCAGAAATGAAAAACAGAGGTGAAAAATGTCAAAATACACATAATGAACATAAATCAGTGCAAAGAAAGATACAATCATACTGGTTTTTGCTTTTTCTGCAGCCAACCTATATAAAGAATTTGGCCCATTAAATATTAGGAGTTGTATTAGGAGTTGTAGCAGCTGAAATTCAAGAAATATATTTCTTAATGGTAGTAAAATATGAAGTAGGGTACAGACTAGTCAGTTCTCGTTTTAGTAAAAAGCAATGTGGAGACACCACAGTAACAAAGGCTTACTTGCATAAAAAGGTTAGTTCCAGGGAGTACTGAATGTTCTGCCACAAATGCTAAAGTGCTATTGTGGAAACACTACCTTTTGCACAGCTTAAAATAAAACATAATGAAGATATCCAAACACTGGAAATGTACCATACAACCTATACTCCTCTTTGCTACACACATTCTGGTCTCTTGTAACTATTTATAATTGCACATCTTTTGCAACGTTAATCTGATGCATATAGCTGTATTGCACACAATGGCTTCACTGCTATTAATAAACTTCATCCAAATTTCAAGCACACTGTCTGTCATGGTATTAGACATCTATAAACAAAAACCTGAAATCTCTAAAAAAAATCTCTTGATTAATTTTGAGGGATTTTGTTGTAGACTGTTGGAATTAACAATGCCACCACTGACATTTCTCTCCAAGAAGACTACTCCATAATGTAAGAGACCTCACCTACAGACTTAAATGTTGTAATCAGTTTCAGACTACTAAGCTCTGCCCTTCCAAAATAAAAGAAACAGAAAGAAAACACAAGGGAGAGGACTCAGAACTAGTACAATCAGAATTTGGAAGTCTGAAGAGTATGTATTATACACTATGTTATACTGAGGTATAGCATGGACTACTAAAGATCTGGTCTGGCCAAAACCAACAAGACTATTACATTTAATGAAAATGGCTGAGATTTTAAAAAATATTTTCATTTTATATTGAAAGAAAAAGTATAATTCATGTAGAAAATATCAAAACCAACACTGAAAAGAAAACAGATCCAAACAAAGTAGGTGTGGCTGGAATATTAATACCCCAGTATCAGGTTACTTAATTAGAATATGAAAGACTGGTGTAGAGACAACGCTTGCAAAACAAAATAACAATTTTCCTCATGTTTCCTCTACTGTTCTAATCAAATATACATTGATTTTGTACTGTTCTTCATTACTTCATACAAGGACATGGTTAATTATCCTTCTTGTATCTGTTGTATGATGACAAAACTGAGTACATATAGCCCACAGGCTATAAATATTGTGAAGGATACCAGGTATATTAAGCCCATTTCAACCTGTGTGTACCTTCAACACTGATTTCAGAAAACTGTCTGAACAGCTTCTCTTTCAAAGTATAACTAACTGCCACAGACACCAGTAGAAGATAAAACATGCAAAAAACCATTTTGCAGTAGTCATTTCTGAGCATGGTAGTGCTTTTTCTAATTCTAAGTGAACTCAGAAAGGAGAGGCCAACAGAAAGCTGTATAGGAGACATTTGAGATACAGTCCACTCAGCATAAAATGAAATGTGATCAATACATCTTTTAGAAGACAATGCAAAAAATTTGAAACATAAAGGATTTTATGATTGTCTAAAAGCTGAAGAAGTCAAACATATTTTTTTAAGGAGCGGGGGAGAGGAGTCTTGTGATGTGTGGGCAGAGTTCTGACATAAATAGACATTTTAAAGAATCCAAAAGAATAAGAAAGGTCTCTGGAATACAAAACTGAAACCTACCCAAATCCACATAACTACATTCACAGTTGTGGCAACCAACGCAGTATAGAAAATTATGCCTATCTTACATGAAAATATGCAAGAAAGGGAACAAATAAAATTGCTTTCTGAATTTGTAAGCAGGGACAAGAAGTCCAAATTACATCACCTACCATAATGTCATTCTCTGTATTAGGGAAGGCAAATTGCTATTGCTATGACAGGACAAAACATGTTTTAATTTTAAAGTGGACAAAAATGTATAAACCAGCATGTTGCCAAGACAAAGTTAACTGGATAATAAGACAGTAAATAGATAAAACTGTGCAAGTGAAATAATGGCATATAAATAAAATGTAAAGTAGACAAATAAAGTTCATAAAATCACATCATTTGGAAGACAGCTCTAGAGTTCATCTAGTCCAAATTCTTGCTCAAAGAAAGGTCACTTTCTACCAGGTTGCTGATTCCCACTTTCAGTGAAGTTCTGAATGCCACCAGGAAGAGATGCCATGAGTTTCCTGGGGCCCTGTTCCAGTATGTAATTCATCTGATAGTAAAAAATCAGATGTATCAAGCACATTCACTGAGAAGAACCTCAATTCCATTAAAGACCTTCTTGCTGAGTCTTTTTAGTCTGCAAGGATTAGTATTTTGTCATCTTGGGAGTCAAATGTAGGTGATTTTCTTAGTTGTTTTCCTTTCAAGGTGTCATGCTTTGAATAAGCATTTGTCCTGTACCTCTGAAAGCAGTAAGTTTGTCCTCCCTGAAGGAAAGTAATTTCTAAGTAATTAGACTTGCACTTAAAACAAGATTTATTGCTTACAGTGGCTTGGGTCTTATATGACCTAAGTACACACAGATACACAGATCACATATACAGTGGTTATGTTCCCTCGTAACCTTCTCCTCTGCAAGCTGAATAGTCCCAGAAATCTCAATCTTTCCTCATAAGGCAAGTGTTCCAGACCCCTAATCATCCTTATGCCTCTCCATTGAACATCCTCAATCAAGTCTCTATCCCTCTTGAACTGGGGACTGTATGATAGGTAATCCGAGTTTGTTTTTGCAATTTGTGTTCACTAAACTAAAATTCTGTGTTCCTTATTTGGCTCCTCTGAGGAAAGTCTTCCCAAAGATTTGACTGAAGTTAGGTGGTTACAGACACTAATAAGGTCCCTTAAAGCCTTGTACACACCCTTGTTCATCAGCTGCTTCTTTTACAATTTGCGTTCCAGACTCTCAGGCATCTTGATCTCAATTCTCTTGTTCTTGCTCTGGCTATATCAATGGCTATTTGCTTCTGGGAAGCCCAGCATCCCAGATTCACTCTTAACAGGTGTCAAACAGTCAAGTAGAACTACTTCCCAGACTCCTAATTGAGACCCTTGTTCATACATTGTCAGATGCTGCTGGCTTTCACTGCTGCCATCCCCAGAGTCGCTCCAGTGCAGCTTGCTGTCCCTTGAAGTCATTTCTAAAATGCTGCTGCTCAGGCAGACTGTGCCCAGCACAGAATTTTCTCAGCAATACCAGGAAAAAAACTAGTTATCACTGCACTCATCTGTGTCTTCTAAATTATTAAGCAGCTGAGGAACAAATTTAAGTACATCTTGCAATGCATAAAGCTTCTGTCAACAGAGAGGCACCCCGTTTCAAACTGTTTCAACATTGACAATTAAAAAAAGTTAGAGTTGAAACCATAGCTTATGAACTGACCCAAGTGAACTGGAAGATATTTTTGGAGTGAAGCAAAGATCAGAAATGGGAAAAGCAAATATTTACTTCCATGAGCTAATGAAGCAAATGCCAAGAGTAAAACAATGCAAACATTTGTGCTCAATTAACACCTTTTGCAGACAATGCTCTTCTTGAAGCTATCATTGCTGGCTGAGGTCCTCAAACACATATTGGGGGAAGAACTTGACCAGCAAGGGACTCGGCAAAATGGCTGAATGTTTATTTATTTCAGGTTTATTTACTGCAATGAACACATCAAGGGAATATATTTATTATTCCTGGCATCCTTTACTTTTACATTTGTAAAACACTTGTATGTTAACTATTCAGAATGTACCAGCTGTTAGGAGACCCAGCAGGCACATGACCCTGTGGAGCTTGCTGTGTATCTCCAAGATGATGTTCAGAGGCAAAGTGCCAGACAGCCAGAGAGGAACCATTTGCCATGCTTCTACAATGACACCTTGAATTGGACCATGTACAAAATTTGTCTTAATTCTGATTTTGTACTCAAAGTATATTTTCCCCAGCCATTTGCTCCCTTTAGTCAGATAAAAACTTCTGGAATGTTTTTGAGCAAAGGATAGCAAAATTCTTTCCAAATATGTCTGATGTTTACTTTTTGCATTTATTTTCTCCTTGGTAATGTAGTCAGATGAGAGTGTACTACAAGTAAGGTCAAAGCCTTAAATATTTTCCTGACAAGCCAGAGTCTGATATCAATTTATTGCCAGAAAAAATCAGCTGTAATAATCATCTGGAATATGCTTTAAGTCTAAATGTCACATCCTTAACACACTGCTTAGAAACACGAGGTCATACTTAGGATCTTTCTCATACTTCCCCTTACTGTATTTTAAAGTCATGTAGCCAAATCTGAAATAATGTCAATTAAATTCTTGCAGTCATTTCAAGGTGTCACCTGACAGATTAATAGCAAGGCTCATGAAAATGTTCACTCAACTATTTGAATACATTTGCCTATGCAAAACTAAACATTATTTGGGAAGAAAGACGATTTTTTATTTATCATGTACTTTTTCATATTTACTTTTCACTTAAATCCAGTGTAAGGAAAGAGAGTGTTTGGTAGCTTTCAGGTTCATGAAGATACATTTTATGAGACCACAAAACCTCACTACACTTCCACTAAGTATTAACAATTTTTAGCAATTAGTATTCATGCAAGTTAAAAAGTTCCTGGCTGTTTCGGTGATCTGACAGCTTACAAATGGTCATTATGGCTTATCAGTAGTCCATGAAATTCAATTTCATCTTAAAAAAATCTGAAGCAGCTATTCAAGGTTAAAATAATGTCATGTTAATACTCTTCTTCATATTAAAAAAAACACAGCAACCATCCAAAACTGAATTCATAAGCACGGAGACGTATATTAATGAGATTCTAAACCTGGAAAATCTCTGCAGCCACTAAGAAAACATCTAAGAAAAACATGAGAGGAAATCCTTTGAAACCTGACTGACAGGTACCTCTGGTAAAATGCAGCACATTCAAAAAAATCTGAGGAAATTACTTCAGTTTAACTACTGGAATACTTGTACAGTTATGCTTCTTCAAATAAACTTGTTTCAGGAATAGTGACACTAGAACAATTATAAAAGCAGCAAAAGATATTTTAAATGTTTTCAATCATAGAAAGGAAAATGAAGGCATAGAATTAAGGAATAGAGAAAAACAATTAATTTTAAATACTTTGCAATTGTATGTGAAAATACTAAAACTTAAGCTAGTTCCTTAGTATGAAGATGCAATACAAATTCCAAATACAACCCCAGTGCAAAAAGACAGACTCAGTTCCCTTCACTTCATTTGAGTTTCAAAATGGTATCAGTCGAATATTCATACAAGAAATTATAATGAGATCATTAGTCTTTATCCAGCAGATGTTGATAGTTCAACAGTGAGTATTTTTTAGAACAGCATGTTTTAAGTTTCAGAGCTCCTCTTTCCAAGAAGGTTAATTACTCTAATGTGTTTATCTAGTTCTCTAGCCGTAATACCCTATGTCACATGGCAATATCACTTTAAAAATAGGGCAGATTAAACAAATCTCTTTACTTGTCCTGTAAAAATATTAGTTGTGGTTTAAAACGCACTTTCATAACTATGCCATTAATAGCTTGTCTTCTAAAACATTAAGTCTTATGTATGTACAGTATTATGTTCTTCATAAACCCTCAGGCAGTGTTGAAAGAAGATAAGCAACGATTAAACTCAAATTGCTGTTGGCTAAATCAAATGTACACTGAGTAGACAAGATAAAAATTAAGCAACACTAAAGATCATCTTATGCAAAGCAATATGTACTTGCTAAATGCTACTGCAGATTATTTCTACAGTTTACATGTTTGAGATCTTTACACAGGGAAAAAAGCCTACTCTCAGGAAAAACGTGACAACAAATTACACTATGCTTTTAGCTCAGTTCTGCAAAGTGCTGTATGGTCTTATCTTAAAAATACTTACATTTTTGCAGCATCTAGCCCAAACTTAACATTTAAATAACGCGACACTTAATATGCATGTCTGGCCTTTGCTTCAGTTTCTGAAGCTAAATAGAACTAATTCAAGTTCTTAATTTTAAGCAAAGTCCCTGAGTTAGGAGGGGTCTGCCCAACACACTAGCCCCTTGTTTGGTTCTCACAGCAGAGAGAGGTTGGTCACTGTCTTTGCAGTGATTGTGCTGATTATCATAAAAAAGAGCCTGGAAAAAGGGTAAGAAAATCTGTTGATAATAATCATTTAAGGTGATAAGATCAAGGAATGATTGAAATGCACTTCAGAAAGGTATTACAAAAATTGGCATCACAACAATAGAAGAATTTCTATTTAATTGTAAAGTGATACACAGAGCTAAAAGAGCCCTTAAGTTCACACCCAAAATTATGAACAACTGAGGAATGTATTGTATCAGGGGCAAGATCTTGGGTAATGAAAGTCTCATGAAAAGATCAGCTTAATGGTCATCTCTGGTCAAAAAAAGTAAATCATATGTTGTAAGATAGTGACAAAGAAATAGAGATCAAAATAAAGATTACTGTGCTATCATACAATGTTTCTTGCACCTTAGATAAATATTTTTATCTAAATTGGGAAAGCAGTATCAAACAATCAAGAGTTGCTTTCTAAAATCTGTTGTCCACTATTATTCATAAAAGAAGAGTCAGACTTCCTAAATACATTAAGTAGTTTAGAACAGGAAGAAGGGGCTGACTACATTGGAGAAATACAAGAATGTTGTTAAGGAATTTGGGGTTCAGACACGGGAAGCTAAGGCCCACTTCAAATTAAATCTAGCAATGGAAGTCAAGGAGCTGCCAGAAGTCATTGCTAGTCCACTCTCTATCATATTTGACAAGTCAGGGAGAACAGGAATGGTATTTGAGGACTGGAGAGAAACCAACTTCACTTAAGTCTTCAAAGAGGGCAAGCAGGACCTGGGTTAGTACAGGCTGGTCAGTCTCACCTTCATACCTGGAAAGGTGATGGATTTGCATGTTGTCAGTGCCATCTCAAAGCACCTCAAGGGAAGGAGGGTTATCAGTTGTCAACAGGGATTCACCAAGAAGTCCTGCTTGACTAACCCAATAACCTTTTATATAAGAAAGTGGCTAGAAAGAAAGTGACTGTAAGAAAGTAACACAGTGGCTAGATGAGGGCAGTAGATATGGTCTACAATGACGTCAGCAAAGCTTTTGACACCATCTTCCATGACATTCTCATAGCCAAACGGAAGGGTGGATTTGGTACTAGTTAAACGAGAGAACTCAGCAAGTTATGGACAGTGTGATAGAGTCCAGTTGGAGACCTGTGTCTAGTGGTCAGAGGTCAGTACTGGGTCCAGTTGTATTCAATATACTAATCAATGACCTGGAAGAAGGGACAGAGTGTAGCCCTGGTGCACTGGAAGGTGGTGCTGCTATCCAGCATGATAAACTGGAGAGCTGGGCAAAGAGAAACCTAATGAGGTGGACTACAGGCTGATCAAGATCCAGCAATGTGGCCTTGTGGACAAGAAGACAAATGGTCTCTTGGGATGCATTAAGAAGAGTGTGACCAATGTGCTGAGGGGATTTTCCTCACTCTCTACTCAGCCCAGGTTAGGTGCAACTGGAACACTGCATCCATTTGTGGGCTCCCCAGTCTAAGAAGATGAACTACTGGGGACAGTCTAGCAGAGACCCATTAAGCTGGTTCTGTTTAGCCTAGGAAGGAAGAGACTCAGGGGAGATCTCAGAAGTGCTTAAACAGAACCAGGCTTTTCCCAGTGGTGCCTGGTGATAGGACAATAGGGGCAATGGGAACAAATTGGAACATAGGATATTACATTTGAACAAAAAGCACCCCTTCTAACACAGTGGGTTAGACAGCACTAAAATATGTTGCCCAGAGAGGCTGTGGAGCCTACATCTGCTGAGTTATTCAAAACCCTCTGGACATGTTCCTCTTTGATATTCTGTAGATGAACCTTGAACTTGCTATAGCAGGATGGTTGGACTAGATGATCCACTAGAGGTCCCTTCTAAGTCACAGAAGAATAGAATGTGAGGGGTTGGAAGGGAATTCAAAGGATTCCCTTCCAATTCCCCTGCCAGGGCAGGATCACCTAGACCAAGTCGCTCAGGAACATGTCCAGGGTTTAAAACATCTGCAGAGAAGGAGACCCCACAACCTGTCTGGGTAGGCTGTTCCAGTGCTATCACTCTGAAGAAGTTTGTTCTTGTGTTTATGTTGAACCTCCTACATTCCAGGTTACACCTGTTGCCCATTGTCCTATCATTGGATGACACTGAGAAGACCTTGGCTCCTTTCTCCTGATGCTTGTCCTTTACATATTTATAAACATTAATGAGGTCACCCAACAATCTCCTTTTTTCTATGCTATAGAGACCCAACTCTTTCAGCCTTTCTTCATAAGAGAAGGGTTCCACATCCTTAATCAACTTAGTGTCTGGACTCAAGCAGTTCTGTGTCCTTCTTGAACTGAAGAAATCACAACTGGATACAGTATTCTACACGCAGTCTCACCAGGGCAGAATAGAGGGGAAGGAGAACCTCTCTCAATCTGCTAACCACCCCCCTTCTAATGCATTCCAGGATGCTGTTGGCCCTCTTGGACACAAGAGCACATTGCTGGCTCATGGTCACCCTGCCGTCCACCAGTACCCCCAGGTCTCCTCCTCCTATGCAGCCATCCAGCAGGTCAGTCTCCAACACATACTGGTACCTGGGGTTGTTCTTGCCACAATGCCAGACTCTACACTGTCCTTATTGCATTTCATTAAATACCTCCCCATCCAACTCCCTAGCCTGTCCAGTTCCTGCTGAATGGCAGCACAGCCCTCTTCTGTGTCATCCACTCCTCCCAGCTTTGTGTCATTAGCAAACTTGCTGAAGTGCACTCTAAGCCCTCATCCAGGTCGCTGATGAATATGTTGAATAGCACTGGTCCCAGTACCAACCCCCTGAGGGACTCCACTAGGTACAGACCTCCAACGAGTCTCTGCCATTTTACTAGAATAATTTCATAGAAGGCTGAAGGTTTCTGAGGAGTAAATATCAATATTTTATCAGATTAATTTTATCCTATGTCTCCATACCACTTTGATCTTGGCTTGAGTCTCTAGACACTAAGAACAGAAAAAAACCCAGTAACTATTAACCTTGAAGGTTACAGTGGTATCTCAGTTATCTGAGTTATTGGAATGCAGATCAAGTTATTAATAACATTTATTATTTTATGGCAGTCTCTGCAAACCCCAGCCGAACACCAGTACACAACTGCACTGGTATTTTACAGACAGAAAAAGAACAGTTCCCTTCTCCACAAAATTCGAGATTCAAAATTTAGCTAAGGCATAATAAATGCCCAAACTAGACTTGCTGGATTGAAGGTTTGCCAAAATCATAAATCAAAAAAACCCATTAATTTTAGCAGAGTGAGGGAAGACACAGTAACACAAATAGTCTTAGGCATTCAGATTGCCTTTGTTTTTCTGCAAATGCCTTATGACATCTTTGGAATAATCTCTTCAGCTCCACAGCTTTTATGGTATACTGCTGCAGCAAGAGAAGCACAGATTATGATAGCATCCCTCCATGTGATCTCCTCAAAAAGCTTTGGGTTGATGCTTTGGGAATAACTGGATGCAGGTTCAGTTGGGGGGTTTTATTTACTATTTCAAAACCTGAAGTGATTCTGAAAAGGTTTCTGAAGTGACTACATTAATATGGTGTCATAGGGAATAAATAAACAACTGCAAATGAATGGTTGCTGGGATAACATTTTGCCTATAAGCAGGTGAATAATGACAAATAGAGAATATTAATGTTGCTTTTCTGTCAAATCAATTCCATTTCTATTCACAGCCACCTTTTTTCAAAGCAGGGCATTTTCAGTTCATACTAGAGAACACTAGACAACAGAATATTTTTAGCTGTGAATACTTGTACCAGAAATATGACTGACACTTTTCTGGCCAGGGAGCACAAGAGCATATGACCCACTTGTTCATTCAAAATCAGATGGAAGTTCAAGACCAGCTTCACTTTCTGTTCCAGCAAAAGAATAATTGCATTCAGAAAAAATCCAGCAGCTTCTTCTCAATAAATGTGGAAAAATTACATGTAAACAATGAATGTGGAAAATCACTTTTGTCTGCTTAATCTAGAGGAAAACCCAACTAATCTCTATGTCAGAATGGTTAAACAAGCAGACATGCTTACACTGTAGCAAGACGGTTCTTCAAATAGCAGCAGGTTCATTGTAACTACTAGTTATGTATCTCAGTAACCCAAATTTGCACTGTAGTGTAACCAAGCGCAGTCAGGCATTAAATGAGGAAACTAGCATTTCTGGAATCACTTACAGATGAGGAAATTAGCATATCTACAATCAGCTTAACTTACTTGAGAAAGTAATAAAGAATCTATAAATTATTCTACATGAAAAGAGGGTTTCTAATAAAATGTATGCAAGGTAATAGCAGACTACAATATAACAACACAGTGGTAGGGATGAAGATTAATATATATCTCTGTAATATGGAAATCTACACTGCTGTTGCTAAAGTACTGCATTTGCCACAAGTATGGCTGGAAGAGTTTTGGTTTATCTCAGGCAAAGGAAAGCAGACAGACACCTCTCTCTACATCACGGCTTTTTCCATTGCTATGGTTAGAAAAATGGTTGAATGGTTAAAAAAAAAAAACAAACAACTGCTTAATTTAGTACATTCTAGCATGCCATAGAGTAGATATGTGCTAGAGAGTCTCATCTACAAAATTCTTTCAGCTACAGAATGCTACCTGTTTTTCCTTTCCCCCCTTTCTCTTTTAAGAAAGACACAGTAGTTCATTGCTCGAAAATACAAAAAGAGTTGCAGTCAAATTCTTTCTGCTTCTTTTGCTGGCAGGCTAGAAAAACATGTCTACTTTTTATTCTGCCATGCTAATGTAGTAGAACATTGGTGATAAAAATAGGTGACACAAAGTAAACTACAGGAGTTGCTGTTTTCAAGCTCCTGCTGGAACCTGATCTTGTGTTTCTTATTCCTTAATAAAAATATGTGTACAATTAATACATAATTTCTCCTTTTCCACTGAAAAGTCCTTCTCCATTGACTCTACATGGAAAATTACCAGAAAGCATGTATTCCAGCTTCTGTTACACTGAGATATGTTTTCTGCTAATTGTTCTATACTGATCTATAATTATGCTTGGTTTATTTAGTTTTGCCTGTAATTGATTATTAGATCGAATACTGAATCACGAAATAATCATGGTTGGAAGGGACCTACTAGATCACTGCATCCAACCGTAACCACCACAACAAGAAACCTAAAACCTTTCCTTTTTTATTGAGACTGAAAAACACAAAATCACCCCCTGCATGTCTGCCACTACAGCATGTCACGAAGCACCATAGCTACACTTTTCTTAAATAACCTCCAGGAATGGTGACTCAACCGCCTCCTTGGGAAAGTCCTTCCAGTGCCTCACCACTCTTTCTGTAAAGAATTTCTTCCTAATGTCTAGTCTAAACTTCCCCTGTCTCAACTTCAGACCATTGTCCCTGGTTCTGCCAATATCCACCTCTCTACAACTTCCCTTAAAGTAGTTGTAGAGGGCCAAGAGGTCCCGCCTCAACCTCCTCTTCTCCAAACTAAACATTCCCAGCTCCCTCAGCTGCTCCTCATATGACTTGTTATCTAAACCCCTCACAAGCTTAATAGCTCTCCTCTGGACACTCTGCAGCATCAATAAGTATTTCCTATAATGAGGGGTCCACAACTGAACACAATACTCAAAATGAAGCCTCACATGGTTTGAGTACAAGGGCAGGATAATTTCTCATCTCCTGTTGACCTTGCTATTCCTGATACAAGCCAAAGCCCTGTTGGCCTTCTTGGCCACCTGTGCACACTGCTGGCTCATATTAAGCTGGCTGTCTACCAGAACCCCCAGGTCCTTTTCTGTTGGGCAGATTTCGAGACACTTATCCCCAAGACTATAGCGTTGCCTGCAGTTATTGTGACTGAAATATATGACCCAGCACTTGGCCTTATTGTACCTCATGCAGCTGGTCCCAGCTCATCAATTCGACCTGTCCAGGTGGCTCTGGAGAACCTTTTTGCTCTCAAGCAGATCAACACTCCTACACAATTTGGTGTCATCTTCATTCAGTCTAGCTTGTAATTTTGTACATAAATGGAAATATCATAAGTTTGGATGTATTAAACCAACTTTTACAATTAACTAAATAGACCAACAGGATACCCTCCATTTACCTCTCCAACAGCTAACAACCTTGGGCAGACACTGCTGCATCTGAAACAATGTGACTTCTAACATCATATGAAGTATACCAGGTAGCACTGTGGTGCTATTAATAAACAAATATAGAATGCCATTTTATGCAAGATGTCTTAAGGACTTGTCAATGGACTGTATAAGAAGTGAGTGTCTTTGTCCTACTTGGCTTAGGCAAGGACAGAAATTGTATTATCCATCCTAATGTGAAAACTAAATCAAGTTCTTTATTGCATGCTCTCACAACTTTACTGTACTGCTTGTGGTATTAGTTTTTTTCGTCTTCCATCTTGTGATACTGCGTTTAAATCCATTATCAGATTAGAATAGCATCATGTGGGGCATAGACATTGTTTAACCATTTCAATCAAGCAATATTGAAACTCAATTCATGAGTCTTTCGAGCATGTCTTTATGAGATACTGTATTTGAGATACTTTTATGAGTATGTTTACTTTTTCATACAATCATTAGGGATCAGAAGGGACCTGGGGAGATCATCTAGTCCAATCCCCCTACCACAGTAGGACCAACTAGCCCAAATCACACAGGAACACATCCNACCCAGCTCCCTCAGCCTTTCCTCATAAGGGAGGTGTTCTACTTCCTTCATCATCTTTGTTACTCTATGCTGGACACCCTCCAGCAGCTCCATATCCTTGAACTGAGGGGCCCAGAACTAGACACAATACTCCAGATATGGTCTTACTAATGCAGAGTAGAGGGGGAGAAGAACCTCTCTTGATCTGCTAACCAACCCCCTTCTGATCCATCCCAGGATGCTGTTGGCCCTCTTGGCCACAAGAGCACACTGCTGGCTCACAGTCACCCTGCTGTCCACTAGGACCCCCAAGTCCCTTTCTCCTACACTGCTCTCCAACAGGTCAGTCCCCAGCCTAAACTGGTACCTGGGGTTGTTATTGCCCAGATGCAAGACTCTACAGTTACCCTTGTTGTACTTCATTCAGTTTCTCTCTGCCCAGCTCTCTAGCCTGTCCAGGTCTTTCATACCCCAATTACTTGCTCCTCCACAAGATCAAACCTTGAAGATTTTATTCAATTTATTCAAAATCTGATGAATTATGAAGTCTACAACTCAAGTAATGGATGTGACAGAACTTGGCCATAAGCATCAAACAGTACCAAATCTATTACTGTGGAGCCATAGAGATAAGGTGTTTTCCCCAGGGCTTTCACATTACTGTCATCATAAACTGCTTCCATTTTATTCAGTAGAAATTATCAGTCTTTAGGTACTGCATTTCAGGATTGCTTTGGCTGTGTAATAGACAAATAAATTGATTTCAATGTTACCAAACTGTGTTTCAAGAAATAACTGGTCCATTTTACAAAAACACAAATAAATTGATTCCAATGTTACCAAACTGTGTTTCAAGAAATAACTGGTCCATTTTACAAAAACTCTCTTACAGTTGCAGTCAGATAGGCTTCCCTTCTCTCACTGACCCTTACCAGTTGTAAGCCAAAGTTCATATGCATCCACCCTGTCCTACAGCGTGTAGCCTCATGTCAAAGACCAAAGCAACACTAGTGGAACAGAATAGTGTTCCACTTTAAAAGCAACTACTTCTGCCTCTTCTGTCACTGACAATTGCAAACAACTTAGAATAATGTGATAAGTGTCAAGGCTGAGGAAGGCACATGGAGAAGTTAATCTTCATGGAAGTAAGACAGAAAGCAGTACAGAAAAAATATTAAAATCAGTAGGTTTCAATCTGACACTAAAATCCTGGAGTAAGATACATGAGTAACATCCACTTATCTTTAGGAATCAGCAAGAGATGTTCTCCTGTTCCACGAAGATAAAGTATAATCAAATGCAATTTAAAAGATAAGAAATTATACCTAGTGTCAAGGAGAACATGAGAAAATAGAAATTTAGTAGATTTAAAGCATGGTGGCTTAATAAATAGATCATTTAACTCTAACTAAATACATACTTTAGTTTTTAAACTTTGCATAGATTTCAGTGTTATTTGCCATCAAAACAAAACTAACACTAGAGCAGAGAGCACACATCCACATGCTCCAGAAATATTCACAGTCTTGTGGTAGAGAGGTTGTTGTCAATCAATTTTATTAAAATTTTATTCACATTTTATTTCAATTTGTAATTTCAATTTTATTGAAATAAAAAATTCTGTGGTCACAGACTTAATCTAAAGCCTGAACTGTCATTAAATTTATGATGAATAAAGTCCAACTAAAGCTGCTGGCTATTTTCATAGGCTCTTTGAAGGTGCTAATAAATGTCAATATATGTAAGGTTTTGCGACAGCTTAATGGTAACTTTCCACCTGAAATGGTCTGAGCATTTCTAATAAATGTTATCTGTTTCTTCTAATTCTGTGAACATAATTTTGTTACGTCTTTTCTAAAGCAGTCTAATACAAAGCATGGGGAATCAGTGCCTTACAGAATTAATAAGGGACTAGAAGTGGGGATGGCTTTAATAACAAAATAAAAACCGTTTTATCTAATGAATTGATAACTTCATAATGATGGAGATGGGCCTCTGTTTTAGGCTAAAATACCTGCCCTTGTCCCATAGGACTTATTCCAGAACTACCACAGTAGACAGTATATTGAATAGCAGAATCTTACAATACTTTAGTTTGTGAGTTTTGTATTATTTACCTAACCACATCTCACAGTTTCACTGTAATGATGAGGCTGG
>VZRI01010410.1:94138-167239 GCA_013397515.1 Upupa epops | reverse complement strand
GCCTAGTACCCTTTTACCCTTACCTGACAGAGGATGTAATACTTTGAAATTTACATGTGATCAACTCTATGCAGTATTATTACTCTCACTGAGTAACGATTGAGCTGCCCGTTTTCATGAGGAGAAAGGCCACATCTTTGAAAAAGCCTCAGTCTCAAAAATATGTCTGTGAACAATGTGTCGACAGATCGGTCTTTGACTAAAATCCCACATCATCCCTGCCCCCAAGTCAGTGACAGTGCACCCTAAATAGCACATGGGTAAGTCCCTACAGGCTTTGGTCCAAGGAGAACTCCACACTACTCTCCTGTAGTTGTGTTGCCAAAGCACTGGCTCAGGTCAGTGGCCAAAGAAGGGATGGTGGGAAAGGGCTGTTACCTGCAGAAATACAGGGCGATTCTGAATTTTTCCCATAATCAAAGTGATGATAGATCACAGAAATTAACTTGGAAGAACTAAGTGAGGTATGGTTTCCGTGCAGGAGACTGTTAGAAGGGTCTGAAGACATTAAGCAGATGGTTTGGAATGTGTGAAATTTTGCTGAGGGGAAGTGTGTGTCCTGTAGAGAAATTGAGGCCTTACCTCAGTATTCAGGTAACTTCCTCTGCAAATCTCTCCCCAGATGTTTAACCCAGCATGAGTGTAATTCTGTGACAATTGCTTAGAGGAGAATAGGTGACAATTTAGGAGCAAAGAGAGTTCCTGTGACTCCCCGCGGTGTGTAGGCACAGAAGGGAAAGGTGTGGCTGGCTCTGCCTTTGGCTTTTTTCAGGTATTTTTTTTCCCCCAGCACTTCATAAGCATTTTGTTTCTGGGCAGCAGAGTTCTCTGCTAACAGAGTGAACCACACAGAGGGTTAGTCTTAATCTGATGATTTTATACAATTAAAGGATTTGTCCTCCTTCTCCTGGCTGTAATCTTAGTACCCCTGAATCATCTACCAGCTCTGCGGGAAGCAGCTCAGCCTCAGCTAGACAAAACTGCAAAGGTTTTCCAGTGCAGCTTGAACATGGGCAATTTAGTTGGAACAACAAATGGAGGAAAGAATGAGATCTTCTGGAAGTTTAGATCTCCTCAATTTTAGCTGTTTGAAAAGCTGCTGTCACACATTTTTCTTGGAGTGTGCTTTGCGTGTGCCCTATCAGTGCAGGCAGAGGCTTTCCAAGGTTCTTCATTTAAATGAATTTACCAATCTTCTTGAGCATTTTCAGAAAAACACCTAAAAATGGGGAAAACTGATGATCTGCAGGTCTGTTCTGCTCACTGCTATGTCAGCCACTTTTTTACTCAGCTAGATTTAGCAAGGACATTCCTGTAACAGAGGATGCTTGCACCATCTTCACATTTCTTTGGTGTTACAGTCAGTGCTGCTGCCATCAGACACACAGCTCACTAGTATCTATGTTCCCTGGCATTTCCTTTTTTACAGATACTGTAGTGTGATGGAATTTTTAAGTTCATTGAAGACTTTCGGGATCTGGAATCGTAGCTGATACTGTTGCTCCATATCAGCTTTCAGTCCTGTCCGAGGATAAAACTGACTCCCCTCTTACGGTCTGGCATACAGACCCACCACAGTGGGAGTCTGGCCCTGCTTCCCTCTACAGCCTAACACTGTGAGCTGGTTTGTCTGGGCAGATACAGGAATGCTGAGCTGCTGGTGTTTGCCAAACCCACCTAGCATGATGGTTTGGAAAGGAATAGAAGCTTTATTGCATGAGTGGTCTTGTAGGAAAATGGGAGTGCTGGGGTCAGGGTGGATGGTAGTTAAGGCACATAGCAAGCTATAACCAACAAGCAGATGGTTTTTTTGAGTAATCAGAAGAAACAACTCATGGCAAGCAAATGGCAAATGAGTTCAGGGCTTAGAAACTACTCTTTTGGGGAATAAGGAATAGCATCAAGTTTTATTTTGGGTTTTAAAAGACTTTAGCCCTGAAGACAGATGGAAGCTATTTTAGCATCCTAGGAGATGAAGAAGAGAGAACTCGCTGAATGACCAAGTACAGAGATGTGATGCCATGGTACTGTTGGCTTTTGTAGCAAAAATTGCTTCATTCATAGCATCTCATATTCCAAGCAGAAGATCCACATGAAGTCTCCTGTGCTTACGCCGTGTACTTGCAAACCCAGTCACTACTGGAATAGGTTTGTGCCAATATTTTCTGAAGGTGATGTAAGAAACGATGGACTTTCTAACAGCATTTCCCTGAATGGCTTCCTTTGACCTTCTGCTATTACATGTTAGGAAATTGAGTGGGACTTCACCCAGTAAAGTTTCCATATTTACACAAAAGGGAAACGTTACAATGATTTCAGGAACAGAGCACCAAACAGGGTTAAATAATACCAAAATTATAACATTAGCCAGCAGAAACAAACAAAATCCACAGCTCCGTTGACAATCCAATCCTTAGTTTGCCCTGTTGTGCTCCTCTTGTAAATTATTTACAAAGGGCATGGCACTATGAGTTCAGAGTTGGCCTGTCAGCCTTAAGCCTAAATTTATACCTTCTGCACCTTCTGCAGCTATATAGATAGAGACTGTTATCGCCAGCAGTCCTCAGTAGTGCATGGGACTTCAGATCCAATACAATTAATCTGAGATACATTCTTCACCCGAATCTGGATTTCCCACTACAGATTTTTTGTGTTTAGTCCTAAAAATAAGTGCAGACTTACGAACCATCGTGTATGAATGAGCACAACAGAGCTGGGGTCTCAGTTTCCGGCTTAAATATATAGCTGGACAAATAACAAGAATACTGATACGAGCATTAACAGGCTTAATGAGGGAAGAGCTTTGCATAGAACTAGATGCAAATACCTTGGCTGGACAAATTTGTAATTGTTCAAAACTGGCTGTACTAATTGCTTTGCCCAGCTTTATTTGTAGCAGTAAAAACGGGGGGGCTTTTTGAAACCAAGCACCAAAACGATTCTCATTCTTGCACTGAAACTTTATTATGGCTGTGTTCTGCTCTGGACAAACTATTGAAAATGAGCTGTGACTACCTGATAAATAGGGTTAATAAATTTTAACAATACCTCAGCTGCAGGAGCAGCACTGTCAGGCTGCTGCAGCAGCAGTGGGAAGGGTCTGAAGAAGGGAATGCTAGTACAACAAAGTCGGAGCAGTAATTCTTATTTTTATGCTTGAAACGCCGATTTAATCACTGGTTTTCTCCATTAAACTACTTTATATCGACATCTTTCATTTTTCTGTCCTTTGAAGGTGGTAAATACGATTGCCATTTTATCCGTTTTTGTTACAAACGCAACAGACTTTGGAGCGTTTGGCTGTGCATCAGTTGTTGGAATGCTGCCATGCACTAATGCAGACTCCCCACTGTGAGCCCAGCGAAGAATTATACTTTGATTCACCAGATTGTATTAAATAGTCCAGCTGTTGGGATTTGAAAGATAGTTACCTCCAAAGTGAAATAAAAATGAACTTGGCATTTATGGCTTTGACCGTTTTTATAGTGTTGGGCAATCAGCTTTTCAGAGGTAGCACTTTTTAAAATAACCCTCTTCTGGTTACACTGCTTTTAAAAAGTTTAATTTGCTGTAACATTCAAAATACTCCACCTTGTATTTTCTGGAGTGATTGGCAACTCCTGCATAAAAATAACATTGTTTTCCTTACATGAAACCATCAGCTTCTGATGATAATCAAATGAGTCTGAAACGGGATCCATTAGCACCAATTTCTGCATTAATTAACTAACACCAAAGTTCTCGTGTTGGAGACATTTCTTGTCATTAAAGCTCCAACGTGGAATTTCATTTGCTGTATCCAGTAGCAAGCTGAGTGAATTCTTCCCAAAATGGAAACTGCAACAACTGTTGTTTTTGTGATGATTGAGGTGGTTTCAACCTGCACATTTACTGTCTTCCCGTCAGGTAGGAGCCGGCACATTCTCCGCCCCATGCTCTAATTGTTGAGTGGGGTGACCTCTTTTTTTCTGTGCCATTTTCTTTAGGACAAAGACTGTCACAGTAAACGGCAGTTCATACCAGATGGATCCAGTAGCTGAATTTCTTTCTCTGGCCTCCAGTTGATTGTACGTTTTCTTTCAAAGGTGTTCTCTTAGTAGTATGGAAGGCCGTTCCGTATGAGCAAGCATGAAAAATTAAAGTAAGAACTAAATGAAATAAAAGCTCTGGACTATCCAATGCTGCTGCATTCAGCAGCTCTATAGTTGGGCTTGGCAGGAGAGCGGAGCCAAGCACTCACCAGGGCATGTAGGACCTTCTTGCACGGAGTGTTGTGGCACCTGCAGCTGTGTGGGTGGGGACATCCCTGTGGTGTTCATAGTGTTGTGGAGAACCCAGCCTGACTGGCCAAGCACACATGTGGGGTGTTCTGTCTGAGTGCACCTCTAGCACAAAGGGCCAGCAGGCTCTAGAAAGCCTGAGCAAGAAGCATAAACTTCTTGTAGCTGCCTGCCTGCCTTTAGAGCAGCATTATGGTGGTAAAGCCCTGAGCTTCAACTTTCTGAGGTCAAGCTTTCCCAGTGCTTGCCGTGTTGTCTGCTGGTGCATTCTGGCTTATCTAAGGATTTGCCTGTGCGCTTTCAACACCAGTACGAAGCTTTTGAATGCAGATAAGTGCTTTTAGTGTTTATAGCATGATGCCAACCTCAACAAATAACCCTAGTGTCTGTGACCTTTCCTTCCTCTTTCCCCGCTCAGAGGGCTTTTTATCTGCAAGGTTCCCTGACCGCAAGCAATCACGATGTAACCCTGTTCCTGCAGTTTGGAGCTTAGGGCTGATGCCCTCTGTATTTCAGTGCGTGCAGCAGGTGGATTTTCAGAAATCATTTGCACTTGGTCCCAGAGAGAACACATAAGCTAGCTGGTGCTGAGTCACAGCAGAGTGTGGGTCTGGCCACAAGCTGTGCTGGGATAGAGGTGGGGAAGAGAAGCTATGTTCTCCTCTAAGGCTGCAGGGCTGTGAGGCTGACTAGAGGAGCCAGGAACACTTTCTCTGCTAAAAGGTAGGGGAACCTAAATCCAGCTCCGAGATAAGCAGAGAGAAAATAACTGTCTTTGAAGCGATTCTTCAAGGGGCTTAGGATTTTTAGGATTTTTTCAGTGCTTCATGAGCTCATTTCCTATTAAGTGTTTTCCATGGATACATGAACAAATCATTCAGGAGGGACGATGTGACTGTTGCAGTTTGTGCTCTACTCGCTGTATGTGACAGCTGTTAAACTTATAAGTCTGTTCACTCGTGGACCTGTCCAGGTCAAAGGTGCTGCTAGTAACAGGAATGCTTCTCTGTGTATTCATATTCTTCCTCCCAGCCATGTGAACTGTTACCTCTAGTCATCTGTTTATTCTTTCTTTTTTAGATCAACTAGTCATACAGAGCTTACAAGAAAATCTTCTAGCAGTGAAAAAGGGACAGAGTCCGTTGTAGTTTTAGATCCTGTTTCCACCAGCGGGGATCGGCTGTCTGAAAACACGTCGAAGAGCAAAATCAAAGAAGAAAAGACCAAGCCACTGCATAAAGAAACTAATGTTGAGAAAATAAAAGAAACTGACAGTTCTAACTGTTGACTGTTGTTCTGGAGGGCTGTAACTTCTGGGAATCTTTATCTGGACATGTGAATTGCTTAGGTGTGTTACTAGGGGCTTACAGGCTGTTCTCCAAACCGTTCTTGATACTATAGATTGCAATGCTCTGTTGTAGGCCACTGTGTTACAAGCGTTAAAGTGTTAAATAACTACCTATCACTTTCCCGTTTGAATCTTTGCTGGTACGGTTGCTATTTTCTTAGGTAGCATCAGTTAATGTTTACTTTACAACTGTATTTGAAAGGGCTTTGTAAGTTATTCTTCTGTTAAGAAGATGCCTTATTAAAGGTCTGATCTAAAGCTCACCAGAAGCCCCTTTCCCCTCTCTTGAATTGAACAGGTTTAGGTTAGACCCTGTGAAGGTGATTACACAGCAGCTTTAGCATGGCAAGGGAGGGGGGTGGGGTGTCCTACTAATTGTTAAAGAACTGGTATTTAGACACATTGTTTGAAAAATGTTTTGATATCTACTTAAACTGAGATCTTGCAGGTCTCCTTCCTGGTCTCTCCATACACGCTGTTCTGAGGAAGTTAAAAGCACAAGCCTAACACTTCTGTTTCCCAGAGGACAGCCAGCCCAGAGAGTGCAAAGCAGGGGCAGTGCAGCCTGCCATTTTGGGACCAAGACTTCAGGTAGCAATAGCCATCGTCAGGTGTTTGTGAGTTGAGATTGTTGCTCTCATTTGGATTGAAAGCTTCTCAAAGGAGGACTTATCTTCTGTTTTTTGTTGCAGTGTTACATAGCAAAGCTCAGAACTGCTGCAGCTGGAGTCTGCATTTACTGCTGAAAAACCCTTTCACCCTCAGGTTCCATGAGCATGGGGTGTGTGCAGGGTAAAGTCACTCCAGGATCGTAAGTCATTTAGACTCCACATTTTGAGAACTCCCAGCTGAAAGCACTAACCGATAGGCCTTTGCTTTGAGCCTGATGGCATCAATTTCTTCATTAGGTAACACTTTAGATGTCTGTGTTTGATAAATCCCAGTTTCCCTCAGCCCTTATTTCCTGCAAAGACACTGAGCTAGGTATGTAATTGGTTTGCTCCACTGCCAATTCACATTCCACTGCAGTTTCTTTGAACTCAACCCAGTGTCTCATTCTTCTATAATGAACCAACAACTGTAGTCAGGGATTTACCTAACGATCACCGTAACTGAAATTGGGCGGTCAAGTTCTTGAGTGCACTTGGATTACTTTAACGATTTGAAGCAGTGATAATATTGAAGGATGAATGTTCCGAGTTTGTTGGTTTGGCTCTGCATGCAACTGTTTGGTGCTGTTCCTAAAAATAAAATGATAGTACCGAGTGTGGTAGTTACACATCCTTTCTGGTGTTTTTTGCATGTTTGCTAAGAAAATCTGGGAGTTGATCCAACCACTGAGCTACATGTCATTCCTAAACTTGGGGAAATTGTCTCTTACTGGATCTTCACTTCGGGGGTGGTTAATTTTTCACTTCTGTATCTGTTAGACTGAACTGAAAATGCAACATTTTCTATGTCCTTTTATTCGGATTGTTGCTGCTGGTACCATGTGTCCAAACTTTCAACTGACACAAAACCCAGAAGTTTTTTTAAACAGTATTTCTTTCACTTGAACTGTTTGTTACCTAGGACATAAATTATTTATCTTTTCACTTGTTGCTTATTAAAAAGACTCCTGACAAGTTTCCCAGACCTTGTGATACGGATTTGTTCTTCTCTGCCTCTGACCCATGTGTCCTGGTGCTGTCAGTTACAGCTCCATGCCCTACATTTGGGGTGTGCTAGCTAGAACTGGAGCAGAGTTTCCTGTGTAGGCTAGATCTAAGAGCAGCATTGAGGGGGGTGGGGGGATGGAACAGTGTAACAGTCACAGCCGTTGTTTTTTGTAAAATGGGGGGTTTTTTACTGTTTGTCAATAGCTTCCTTCTTGTACAGCGAGAGATTTTGACTTTCCAAAAACAAACCTTTAGTCTCAGATGTAACACAGAGGTGTTTGTTTTGTCGCTTTGTAAATACAGCACAGAATTTTGTGGTATCTTCAGTCTAGAGCCACTGCTCAGTTAACTTGTTTTCAGTGAAAGGCAGCTGTCTCCTGGGAAAGCAGGAGCTCAGATCTGATCTGAATGCTTTTAGAAACATTTGGCTCAAGTGCCTGTAAAGATGTTTTGAGGAATAGTTCAAATATGAGTTTCTTACTGTCATTTTTTGCTTTAGACATCTCAGCAAAAGTTAATGCTGACAACACCCTAGATCAGTGAGCTAGTGCTCTGGGAGGGATGGCTGAGAGAGCTCTGGAGGCAACAAATCCTGCTTTGGGGGAGGAGAGGCATCAGGAGGTTGTTTTTCTGGCTCTGATTCTTCAGCAAAAGCAATACACTCAAGATTTGCTTCACCTGAAATAGAAAAAGGAAACTCGTGTTTGCTGTAGGCCAGTTTTTTTTGTCCCCTGGTGCACTCAGGTTATGGTAAAATGCTCCATGATGCTTACGATAGTCTCAAAACAACTTTAGAAGTCCCATCCTTAGAAATAAAGGAGCATCAGACCCACACTCTCTTTGCAGGATTAGGCCACGGTGCACAGTGGTCTGCGCTGGGATATTTATTGTATTCCCTTCACTAATGATCTCGACTCACTGCCTGCTTTTTGAACACTAGGCTTCTTCTGCACCAGTTCTCTTGCAAAACCTCCCCTCAGCTGGCTGAGCCTGTCCTGTAGCCCAACCTTTAACAGCTGTATGCAAACTCAAGTTCAGATGTTCCTCCTGTAACCCCTCACTGCTCTTTTCCTGTTCCCTGACACGCCTTCCTCCCTGACCTCACCATCCACCTCCCTGCTTTGCCACAACCACAAGGGCCCCCCATCCGCCCCTGGATCTGTCTCAGTTATGTGTTGTTTTTTTAGGAAAGGGGTGGCTGCTGGGTGACTCAGCTGGAGGCAGCTCATGCTCCGTCCAGGTATGTGAAACGGTCTGGAGACCAAAACTGCATCAGCACTGGGGCAGCGCTCTGGCCAAGGCTGCAGCGCAGCTTGAGCTGCTGGTAGGGAAAGAGGAGGGTACAGGCTGTTGTGGTGCTCCAGGGCCCAGCTGCACCTCTGTGCATCATTCCCAAAGGACTCCTGATGGGTCAGTGTCACCTCCCACCTAGGAGCCACTTGCTGAGTGCTCTCCTTGCCAGCTCCCCAGTGTATTCGTGCGCTGGCGGCCCAGCCAGATGAGGAGTTCGGTATGCAGCTGATGGCCATCGCTGTATTTCCCTGCTGTTGATTCACTTATCGGATCTTACTCCTGCCAAACAATTAATGATCTTGGGAATTGTCGCCGGTACATTTTATGGGGTATGGGTCTAAATATTTGTCAGGCTCCAGTTCTTCTGTTTAGACTGCACCCTTTGAACAGGGACTATGTTAATGTACTAATACCGCTGAGGCAGTTAGAATGCAGGGTTCTGTAATTATCTGTCTTGTTTTTAAAGAATGCATTCTGTGAAACGACTTGCTGAGCAAAAAATCACTTCTGTCTCTGTCTCTGTTGTTTGCGATTACAAAGCATGAGCGAAGGGGTGATTGTGGAAGTTTAGAATATTATCAAAAATCTTGCTTTTTTAAATAACAACTTTGTTGTGTAGTGTTAGGTGCTGCTATCCAACGGCTGAACACAGCAAATATCGAGAAACGAGAGGGGAAAATGACTCCATTCTCCTTCACGTTTCTTTTTCTTAGGCATAATAAATTATTACAGCCCCTTTCCTTTCTTCCTCTCCTTGTCTGTCTGCCTCTCCTTCATTCTGCACCCTTACTCTGTTCTGATTGATACCTGAGCAAGTGAGAAGTGGCTCTAATGAACTGTTCGGCATTTGAGGGTGTATAGCACAAAAAGAAGATGCAGATGCCGCAGAGCAGGCAGATGCATGCAAGTGGCTAAGGCTGAACAAGCATCCTCAACTTTGGATTTCCTTGGGTTTTATTTAGCGCTTACTCATGCAACTGCAGCTTTCCCAACATATTTCTTTCGCTGAAAATGTAACTCACAAAGGAGGGCTGTGAAATGAAGTTTTGTTGGCCGTTAATGCCAGAGGGCTGGAGAAAGGTGGGGTAGGCGGCCTAACATTCCGTTTTGGCAGCTTTTTGGGGTGTTACATTGGATGGGGTTTTTTGTTTCGTTCTTTCTGCACTGTGGGCTTCAAGACTCCAACCAATTAATTCTGGGAAAAAAAGCTTAATGTAGGCTACTCCTGGAGAAGGGGTCTATTTTAACATTCAGTAAACAGATAATCCATTAGGACAACAATATACATTGTGGCGAGTGCTATCCTAGGTTTTTTTTGTCAGTGCTTATTTATAGTCTTTTGATTTCGCTTCCCTCCTGTGGTGCAGTTTCAATCATTCTCCCTCCAATCTTTGTTCTCGTATTCATTGCAAGCTGAAAACAAAGTAAGAAAGAAGCTCATACGTAGCATTCTATTCTTGGCCAGTTCTTCCTCTATAGCGAGAAGGCGGTTGTATTTGGTCACCCTTTCTCCGCGGGAAAGACCTCCCAACTTGACAAACCTGGCGCCCAGTCCGACAGCCTGCAACGAGAAAGTGCGGATTTTAAAACAGCACAGCTTGAGAAGAGAAGCTTTTCTTATTTATGGCTAAACAAGGTATCCTAATTTAACACTCTTTCCACAAATAAAACCCTTCCTCTAAGTAGAAATAAAAATCTCTCAATGGGAGATTTCCTGGATGCAAACAAACAATTTTCGCTGCCGCAGCGTGGTGAAATGGTACTTGCAAACATAGCTTTGACACGGAGGGACTTAGATCTATCGGTGTTAAGAGTTTCTGCTTAAAATATTGCTACCACTCTGAAGTGTTTTAAGTAACACACGGTTTTTTGTAAATTAAAGCAGCCAAATAGATCACACACACTTTATAACACACTCCCTGCTTTGGCAAGTTTGCTGCGTGTTCCCTTTAAGCTCAAAGATTGACTTTCTGGGGGGAAAAGCAACTCTCTAGAAAAAAAGCCCATTTGGCAAAACGCTGTCTCTTTTTCAAGCAGAAACACGCTTTCTCCTTAAAACCTGGCTCCTGTTAGAAGCAGTGTTCTGGCAATTCCGCAATTGAACGGCTTTCAATACTTACCAGATCCACAAGGCTATCATCAGAAGATTCTCCATCTGGACTTCCTAATATGGTAATATGTCGCTGACCTAGATGTAACAGGAGTGTAAAAGCTTCCTTAGCAGATTTCTGTATTCCTGACAGAAACTGATTGGACTTTTCACGTGTTTTTACCCCTGAGCTACCTAAGCATAAACACCTCCCAGGAGTAAAACCAGTGAAACCCATCCCATAAAGATGTAAACGATATTAGTCTGCTACATTAACATGATGGTTTATTTCCAGCACAGACGAGGGGATGTCTAACATCCCACCTTGATGTCTGTCTCTTGCTGATCTGGCTGGGATTCTTTGGGCTGGGAGGCTGCTCTGTTCATCTCAGATCTGTTCCTTGCTATTGTAATGATTTTTCTCCACGATAAAAAAAAAGAGTTTATCATCCTGATGGAATGAAATCTTTAAGACGCTATTTACTCCCTTTGGTAAGAGTGATTCTGGGTTTTTTGAAGGTATAAGGAGTGAATGTAGTTATACTGGATCTATTTATCCATTCCTTAGCATAAAAATGAATAAAGAAAACTTGATACAAAGAGAAATCTTAACATATGGGACTGTACAGGTCCTCAGCACAGCTACTGGTGGTTAAAATTCAAATTTTAAAGTTATCTTTATTTCTGATACCCAAGTTTGTGACACCTAGCCACAGTGTCAAAGGGTACCCGCATTCAAAACATCCGCATTCATTCACTACATTTGAAGACTCGGTTGCTGTTTTGAGCTCCTGAACAGGGATTTGTCAATCAAACATGACTTTAGTCTCTTCTGCCAAGCGCTTTCTAAATTAGAAGAGGCATTAGTTAAATAATAAAAAGAAGGCCATGTGATATTTACTGCTGCAGCAACACAGCTTTATTGGCTTGTAGGTTTGAAGGTCAGACTTTACTCCCCTCCACTCACCGTCTAGGAGTCCAGTGACTTCGATGAGGTCTGACACCTTGGTTTGATTAATGTACTTTAGGACAACACCGCTGCACGTCAGTACATTCATGTTCTCGTTCCTTTTAAGTTTGGAAATACATGTGGCAGCATCCTCAGCAATCAGGTAACACTTGGAGCCAAGAGCACAACATACGTTACTCCATTGTTGTCTGTCCTGCATAAACATTCAATAATAACTGGAGTTTAATAAAATAAACTGGATGAGAACCCTACGTGAGGAGGTAAGGATTTAAAAAATGTAATTCTTTTTATATAATCTGACCCATAGCCATCATGTAAACAATTTATATTCTATCGTATCTGGCTACCTCAGAAACCCCCTATTTCCAAATTTTGCTAGGATTTTAAGGTTTTGCAGGAAAACATGGATTTTAATCTGGAATTACTCACAGGTAGATGCATACTAGTGCACTTTAAAATACTGCAAATTAAATTAACTCTGCGAGTTTGCTGGTTTTATTTCCTTCTTGAACTTTTGTTTTGTTTTAAAGGACTGTATTTAAAGGACTCGCTTCATTCTGAGGGCTCGTTTTTAGGTTAAGTGTCACAGTATTTGTTTGAATAGATAGTAATGAAAGAGGAGGCAGTCATGGACACAAAGACACGTATCGAGACAGGATGGTCAGAGCTGTGGGACTGACCCACAGGGAACAGCAGAATGCAGCACTCTCTCCAGCACAGCTCCAGTCTTGTAGGGTCTCTTGATGTTAGTGCACTGTCCACACATACTGAGACTTGAGGATAAATAAAGAACAAGTGCATGTAGATAAATTGAAGCAAGAAATTTCTGAATTAATTTGCTGTCTTTGTGCCCACAGAATGCAGAGTTCCCACAGTAAAGCATTACTTTTCTGCTTAATAATTCTGCCTGAAATAATTCTCGGACTATAAATCAGAGAGACTGTGGTACCTGTAGAGCAGCAATCTGTGCGAGGCTCCGTTCCTATAAGGATTCCAAGCCCACATGTAAGTGCAAATGATGTTTTTGACACCTAAACAAACGTTTTAGCTGAAGCACTAACATAGGCTGCTGCCTGGAAATGAATTGTTGAATTGGTACCAGGGCTAATCCTCAAGGACCTAATTATCTATGGCACCGACATGGCGTGGGCAAATGTCATAGATTTGCAAAGGGGGGCAGAGGCAGCGTTTCCCTTAGGAGCATTTGATTTCAAACTGTGCTTCACTGTCTGCTGTGATTCTTCTGCAGAGTTTCATGTTGTAAATATGTTTCTTGATGAAAATTCCCAGGGAGGGGAATTCCTGGCAGGAGTGGGGAATGATCTGCTGTTTTGGAACATGGGCAGACTGAATCAGTGCAGAGAGACAAGGCTACCTAGAACAAACTAGCAGGAAACAGATATTGGGGAAGTGAAGTCAAAGTTCCAGTTAGGAACAAAATCAGGTGGATTTTGGTGTTCACCTGTTTTAGAATTGTTGAATTGGGCACTGGGCAGGTTCACACAGACAGCATCCCTTTCCTCCTCCCTTCAGTCATTGCATTCATGTTTTGTTCATGAAAACGACCCCCACATATTTATTTCAAAGAAGGTAAAATGTTCAACTGGGCAGCAAGAGCTAATTTTTATTGGGTTGTGCCTCTGCAGAGTCTGGGTTTACATTTGTAGGTTCCGCTGCAATTAAGTTTTCCTTTTTTGCAATATATGGGAAAGCAATCCTGTGTATAAAGGCTAGTACTAAGATTATGAATATTTCTTTCACCACCAGTAACTTGATAACGTGCTTGATAGTCTTTTGCTTTATGGTTGTAATCATTGATCAGGCTAAATTAGCTCCTCTAACTTTGATCGCAGGGGTAAATACATGGTATCTTACTGTCTCTTTAAAAATTCTGCCGAGCGATGCTGGCAGTGACAGGTTTGTTCTGGCTTTGGGTATCAATCACAACCAAGAAGAGCAGCAACAATTTTTGTGATTCTAGGTGATATAACCGTAAAAATGAAGATGATAACATATGCTATATATTATTTAGAACATCACTAAAATAACATCATTAATATATTTGAGACAATATCAATTTACTTGAATTTTAGGACTTGCTTTTATAATATAAATTATTTGTGTACATAAGGAGGAAAATGTAACAAAAAATGATAAGTTTAGCAAGTAGAATCCATAAAATAACACACTTTCTTGTAATTCTTTAAAATATTCGTACTGACCACATCCTGTTCAGGACAGGATTATTTTACGTCAGGAATTATGTTGAAAGTCTAGACGAATTTAGAGTGATTATCAATTACAGGTATGCAAATGATTTGGTAAAAGAGTTTGAACTGTGGTATTTTCGTGCTTAAACTCTCCAGAAGCTGCTTATTTTGTGTCTTTGTAAAACCATGAGAGCTCAGTGTTAAGCCACGATAGCAGTATGATCAGTTTATCCAGGACTGCGCTGGGGTGTCTTACCTCTTTTCTTAAGGGATCTATTAATGCAATAACAAAAGGGAATTTGTTCACCAGCTGCACATACACATCAACCATCTCATCGGGACTTTTGAATGTTCCGCTGACTATTTCATATTTTCCTTTACCCTAGAAATTGAGGTAAAAAGCACAAAAGGAGGGTAGACTTTAAAAACCAGAGTACAAGTATGAGCGCAGACCCTGTGACACCGGTATCTGTGTGGAGGCAGCGCATTGTGCGTTCCTCATAGTTCATGGTCACTTGTCTACCTCGCTTTGTGTCTGAGTGGTCAGCACACCGTTACAGAAAAATCTGCTTAAAGCACCCGTGGCTTCCAGTGGACTCACGCCAAAGTCCCTGAAAGGTGCCACCCCCAAACTCAGAGGGATCTAGCTCAGCATTTGCCAGCTTTACATGACTGGACAGTAAAGTTAGTGATGTGTGGTGGTTTTAGTGAATCTCACATGGGAATGGTGACATTTCACTTGCAGAAACAGTTCACTGGTTTGTCCTCATTTCCATAGAGAAAATAATGCTGTGGGGAAGGAGAATAACCCCACTGATAAAAAACAAGATGCTGCCCTTTCTTGTCTCTTTCCCCTTCCACAAAACAAAAGGTACCAGTTTAAAACTAGTCTCATCATAATGGGAAGCACAAACCGCAGGTTGTGAGAGTTCGTCAGGGTGCAGAGTCAAGCTATGCCAGAGCACCCACTGCTTTGGTGCCTTTAGCAGAGCAATAACAAACTTAGAGGGTTACTGGTAATTCACTGGTGAAGATTTTTGCTTGTTCTGGTGTAGGATATGGATAGCACCGATTGTCAGAAAAGCAACTGCTGTCACCAAAGACATCTGTGACGAGAGCTTTGTTGCTGTAGTAGACCTCAAAGCACAAAATCTCGTATTACACGGAATAGGAAGTTTCTTTTTCTGCTCAGAGAGAAGCCCGATTGATCTCAGAACGTGGGTCAAGAACTTTAAGGCCTTAGCTAGAGATAAATTAACTGTCAAATAAAAATATTGAAAAATAAGGATTAAGAAATGCCTGTTGATACAGAATGCGATGACTGTGGATATACAAACACGCCAGGGTAAAACGCATGGAAAGGTCAAGGTATTTTGAAGAAAGCAGCAGATGTAGTGTAATACAATGGAGGAATAAGGATCCAGTGATGTGAAGGAATTACAAAAGTATATTTATGTAAGTAATTTCTTGTTCTTCATCCGTGAAAGCATAGGAGATAGTTATTTAATTTATGCCTTGTGGTCAAATGAAAACAACCCCAAACCCAACAAAAATCTTACTAAATTAAATTTTATAAACAGAGAAAAGGAATAAAACTGGCTGGTGCCGTCAGGATTGGAATGATTAAAGTTAAATCATGAAAGTAACAGAAATTCCTGTAGACAGGAGCTGTAATGGGTCGGCCCTGGTCCAGTGAGCCTCATCCCACGCAAGATGCACCACCAGCACACCCGGTGTAGAGCTGAGGAGGAGGAATACACACAGTTTCACTGCTCCCACTGCACATGGCCACCAGAAGGGTGTCTGCACATCTCACCCCCTTGCACTCACAATCCAGTAACACACCTGCTACACTTGTAGGACAGCATCAGACATAATTTGTAATTGCGGAGACAGTTCTTGCTTGATTGTTACCTTAAGAAAAATGGAATTAGAAGCTTCTAGGTGAGTTTGCAATGCAATCATAAATAACATTAACCAACACCTACGTTGTTTTTAAACTCCAGCAGATTAAAGATTGAAAATAACTTACGTAATCCATTATTTCATGAGCAGCACAATTTATTGCTAAGTACATGTCTGTTCCCAGTTCCACACCTATATTGTGGCAGGCTGTTTGCATAAGCAGTAGCGGTTGTTCTAGATTATCACATCCTGTTATTAGGCACCCAAAGTGAGATATTCGTTTTAAGGCTTGTGGCTGAAAGTAAACCAAAAATAATTATGTTATTTACACATATGTGTGTGTATGTAAATAAACAGAATACCCTGGTTTTAAACTGCCATTTCAGTCTTCACTCAGTCATCAAACTACCAACCCGATCTCAGAAATTGCATTGGCAACTTTAAGGACAATTTTCTACAAGTGAAGGGTATCATGGTTTAGCACTAGGCTGGTGTTTTGCTTAACCATACAGAAATCAGTCTCTTGCTCTCTTCAACTGTGGAAGGAAGAGAATAAACACAATTGGAGAAAACTGGAATTTCAAGTATTAAGGCTTTATTGAGAAATAAAGAAAAGAAGGAATAAAAGGAAATGAAAAGAAAAACAAAAGAAAACAGCACCCCAATGTACTCCTTCGGCACCAGCAACCTCCTATTTCCTGCCTTCTGTTCAGCCACAACCTCAAAAAATGGGGTCTAGGCCACCACCCCTCCTATTTCCCAAAAGAAAAAATAAAAATCCCTGTAGCCAACACACTATTGCTGGAGGAAAGAAAACTGAAAAACAAAATTGAAAGAGAAGAGAGACAGAGGAGCTGGAGCACTCTGCTTAAGGCAGCAACAAGTCCAACCAAGAGATTCAAAACAACTTGTTACAGACAGAAGATAAGTGGGGGTGAGGGGAGAAAAAACTGTAGCAGCAGCCATGACTATTGCTGTCCAACTTCAACCCCTGGAGAAGCAGAGAGCAAAGAGGGTATCAAGGGGGTATCAAGGGGAAGGAAATGGCAAGACCCTCTCCCCAGTCTCCTCAGGAAAATCCTTGTTACTCTGTTCTCCTATGTAGCTGCTGTGTGACCCCAGGCTTTCTCCAACTGCCCCAAACAGCCCCCCACCACTGCCCCACGTTCTTCCTGCTTGAAGGAATTCCAGTAGCCGAGGGAGCTGTAACTCCTTGTGTGCTGGAAGAGAATTTGATGCACTCATGACACTCCACCCATGACACTCCACTCCTTGTTCCTGTATAAAACTTCTTTCACGAGCTCAGAAGCAGTCCCTTTTTATGTCAGTAAGCTGTCCTCTAGTCAGGTAAACTTCACTGCTTGAATGAAAGCCTTTCAGCCAATGTTAACTGCTGTGTTAACAAGCTGAGAGCTAATAGTCCTTGGAAATATGTCTAGTCATGTAGTCCTTGCTCTCGTATGGCCAGTACTGAATTACCACAAGGTTTTAAAGGCATTCTTAACAGCCATTGGGTGTCATGGATGCTGTGCAAACATTTCCAGTGCGGTGGACTATCCCTTAAAAAGCTTTTAAACAGCCTTTACTCATTTATCCTTAAATACAACTTTAATATTGTTTCTGCAAGTGTTCAGAAAACCCTAGAACCTTCTGAAACTTCCAGAAGGAGCAGATTTCATAGAGGTGGAATAGCTCTAAGCACAGCTAGTTGTCCACCTCAGGAGCAGAGTTTCTGGACATCATCTATAAGCACACAGCTGAGTTAACTCAGTGTCTTTCTGTTGTCAGTGTTCTGGTAGGTTTTTCAAATATTGATGCTCTACTTCCAAGTTAAAATCCTGGGCTAGACTGGAGCAGTCAGCTAAAAGACATTCCTCTTGACAAGAGTTACAGAACTGACTATATCAGACAGAGCAGAGGTCCTAGCTAGAGAGGACATAGGACCTGTTAAAAATGAGGAAGAAAATGCAAGTCAAATTGCTGTGACCTTATTTTATAGCAATCCACAAACAGAGACAACCTACTCCACTTGTTGCTTAAGCTGTAGCAATGGACAACAAAAAATGCCAGTCTTTCTGCATTTAACATGAAAGAGACTTGTTTTATGGGATTTTCAAGGCATTCAAGTGTTGTGCCTGATCCATTCTATTTAAAGCATGGTTTATCATTATTAACACATTTTTTCTGCCTACCATTTCCTTCTATCACTTAAACAAGTTCTTCTTCACTGCTTACTTCGACATTTTTCCTTTTCTTTCCCCTCCTAAAAAGTTCAAACTAACACGGTTCTTTTATCAGTTTAAAATTTAGTCTCACTGCTTTCTCCTGTAGTTTTCTCCTATGGAAATACATGGAATTCTATCTGAGAAAAGAATTGCTTCCTTGTCCATGCCTTATGGGATGATTTTAACTTGCACGTAGAGTACATATCATGATAAGAACATGGAGTTTGGCCACCACAAAAACCATCTGCCATCTGCTCAATGATGATGAATTTGTTGTTTAAGCAATAAAAACATTAGGAAAACTTCTGTTCATCCTCCAGAGCAGCAGCAATTCTCACCTGGTAATATTTTAATCATGTCAGAATGGAGAGCAAAACCAGCATAGCATTTCCATTCCACTATTTGGAAAACCCATCTATAAACTACAGGTTTTCAAGTGATAAGAACATTTGAGTCATGTAAAATAATGTCCTGTGCACTACTGTGAGTGCTGCCCTTTAGCTACTGGTTTGTACCTGCCATTATCTGTAACCTCAAACAGGAGCTGGGAATTTAATGCAGCACGATTAAGAGGGGAGTTATGGTCCCAGAGTTAGGAAACAGCACAATATGCAAGTCTTACTGGTTTTATGGCCTAAATGATCAAAAGGGCATGTTCTCTGCTGGTACTACAGGCCTGCAAAATGCTCATTTGGGTAATTTAACAGAATTTCTATAGGAGAAAAATGAGTAGATTCCAGAAGAATTTTCTCTTTCTGTTATTATCCTGCAGGAAGAAAAGGAAGAGTCAGAAGAATCCAATTTATTATATAAAATAATGCATTTGGAGCACTTGGAATTTTTCAAGTCTTCACTTGACCTTTCCAAAATGGTAATGTAGATTAGTGTTTCATTTCTTAAGAACATTTTGGTTCCCTGCTGTTGTTAATACCTTGCTGAAAGCTTAAAATGAAAATCGCTTTTCTTACCGGAGCTTTCTTCCCTGGATTATGTGCTCTGCCTTTCTTACTGTCTGCTGGTTGAGGACTGGGCTGTTGGGAGGGAAAGAAGAAAGAAGAAATCAATGGAGCAGTCAGAAAATGACAGAGACCACAGAATAATTCAAAAATAAAAAAATGACTGATTTTTACTCTAAAGAAATTGCAAATATTTCCCAGGAAATAGCTTCTCTTTTGTTCTGAATATTATCAGCAGCCATCTCTTTTTATTTTGTGGTGGCAGCTCACTTAAAATGTTTATTTCTAATCTGGGCATCACCCCAATCGTCATTTTTTATTCAAAAGACTCTCAACTAACCGATCCAAAAATATGGAGGATCTCAGAAATGAGCGTCTAGACCTTGTACCTGGAGCACCAAAACAACTTTGCTTTTCAGTAATAGTACCTTGAATAACACATGTTGCGTGGGAGGCAAGATCAGAACCATACATGTGTATTCACTAGGATACCATTAGCTCCTAGTATACATCTTCTCGCAAAAAGGAAGTCCTACTATGCTTAAAAAGAGGTTTTGTTCTGGCTTTAATTTAATATCACCAAATGGCCAATGTATTATTCATCTCTCAGAGAATTAATAGTATTCTGTATCATAAGACATAAGACTAAGCCTAGTAATGGGCTAAATATTCCATGTTTAAGCTTAGATAGATGACAGGTGTTGAAAAACCAAAGTTTTAAGTTTAAAAGACCAAATTAAGTACAGCACATTATTATCATTATAATCATAATTATTATTATTATTGTTGTTGTTATTATTTTTATTGCAGGTTTATATTGTACCCCTTTGTGTGGAGGTTCCAACAGTCTCATCATTTCTTTTTGAATATCCAGAGCTCTTTCTATGCCCTGAAATGAAACACCAGTACTAGTAAATAAATAAATACATACATTTTATCAGCTTAAATCAGGAGAAACTCTTACTCTAAATGCAGGTCTTAATATTAAGTCTTTAAAAGAGTTGTTTAAAAAAACCTTCTGTAACAAAATTCCCTCACCCAGCAAATGCCGTCCAAGTGTCCAATAACAAAGGGTTAGTAGCAGTGGAGCAATCAGGAATATTTGATTGTGCTGCTGAATGGGATAGCAAAAGTTATCTCTTCTTCCCCAAAAGGAACCCTTCTAAATCTTACCTGTAAGCAGCATCTAGGTCAGTGGAATACCAGAGTAATCACTGTTGAGAATGTGACTCTATGTGTGGCCTCCTATCTGGAAATGCTGACAAAATTGAATATATTTCTCTTTGGAACATTTCCAGGAAGAACCAGAATTACATGAATCCATTGCTTTTCACACAAGATTGTTTTTATCTTTTCAGCTGAGTTAGTACAAGTTTATAGCTGACCCTATAAATCCTATTTCAGGTTTTCCAGTGAAGGAATACCAAAGGGGACAGGAGTTAGTGACAGCTGACAACACACCAGCACAGGACAGACAGCTATGCGCTGCACTTCAGAAAAAAGCCCTCATGAGCACTAAGAGGCATTATGGTTTTGAAAGGTACAGAATTAGCAACCTTAATCGTCTTGGTGACGATTCCTAAAAGTTAAAGGGGAAAGAAAGAGAATGGAGTTCAGCTATTTGTTCAGGTCACCAGCTGACAAAGCAGAAATCACAGCCCTAGTGTAGCATCTTGTGCAGATACATTCTGTAACATAACACATGGCCAAACAAAAAGAGAAGCTTGATCTCGTTTGTCTCACCTATTCTTCTTGTCTCTTGAATAGACTTTGTTTTGCCTCATACTCCCTTTTATCTTCAAAATTTCTTTTTTAAAGAGATTTTATGCTCTTCTGTGAATTTGTTATGGGGTTTGTTGGTTTGTATGCTCTATCAATCAGCCGATACTGTTTATAACCTACTAATGTAAAATCACACTCTAAACAGAATTAAAATTGCTTATTGTGCAGCACAGTTCCCCTACACCCTCTTCAATGGACTGTGTTTTTTCCTCTATACTAACACCTATATTCTTAACTTGAAATCTTCATCTATCTTAATTTAAATCTTCACCCTTTTACTTCTTTGAATGTTTCTGGTATTCTGCACTAACATTTGGTACAACAGACAAACAAGAAATACACAATACAGTTTGTAAGGACTATACTGACATTTCAATATACTTGACTACACAGGCAGCTTAGATGAAATCTACAGAATAAATTTACAAAACCAAAAATGAAACAATACCTGCTTGAGTGGCAACTGAGCTGGGGGTATAAGCAGAACTTCTTTCACTAATTTCAATTTTGCAGGTGAATTTTTTTCACAGTTCAACACAGTAATCATTGGGAGCGGTAGAGTCATTGCTTTAGATGAGTCCTGCCGTTGGGAGTGCCATGTGAAAACAAAAATGTTAAACACCACAACCATTCCTTGTATTTTTTAATTATTGCACAGGTTTCAAAGGCTGCTATAGACGATGGTCTGGAAGGGTGTACCCCATTAAGTCTATTGTACACCACTGTCACAAGGGACTACTGGCTTGAGAATTCTAGAATAATTGAGGTAACTGGGATAAAATAAGCAGAATTACAAAAGACACACGTACCTCATCATGTTTGAGCAGCGCAATATGTAAGTACAAGGGGATACGGCTAATGGTGGCACCAGCCTTAGCTACAGCAAGTGATGCTCCCCCAATGGCTAAGCTGCCATGTAGCACTGCCTCAGCAGGTTCTGCAGGTGGGATTGGTTTCTCTGCAGCTGCCACCTTCTTTCCTATGAGACAGAAAATAGTACTGAAATGTTTTAGTGGTTTAAATCATATCCCTATGTATCACAGTTACATGAGTAAATATGATATAACCATTCCAGTATGTACTTCTGGAGAAGACAAGACTCCAGGGAGATCTTATAGTGGTCTTCCAGTACCTGAAGAGGGCTACAGGAAAGCTGGGGAGGGGCTGTTTCCAGGGCTTGGAGTAGTAAGACCAGGGGTAATGGTTTCAAGCTCAAAGAGGGCAGGTTTAGACTAGAAGTCAGGAGGAAATTCTTCACAATGACGGTTGTGAGACACTGGGACAGGTTGCCCCAGGAGACTGTGGATGCCCCCTCTCTGGAAGTGTTCAAGACCAGATTGGATGGGGCCTTGAGCAACCTGATCTAGTGGGGGGTGTCCCTGCTCCTGGCAGGGGGTTGGAATGAGATGATCTTTAAAGTCCCTTCCAACTTGAACCATTCTATGAATCTAGGAATACTCAGGGTATCACAAAAGAATACAGTCCTTTGATGTTGAGCAATATATAGCCAGTAATTTCATATGAAATGACCTCCCAAGTAAGCCAACCATCTGTCTGCACTCTGATCTTTCAAATCAACTTCTTTTAGAGACTTTAGCCTCTGAAATCTGTATTTTTACTTATCTATGTTTATATCACTTATGTGTTCCTTTCATAAGCATGACTTCAGTATTCTTTGTTTTTCTTATATGCTCAGCTTCTGCATAAACAACTGGGAAGACTACATCATAGCCTGCCTGGGAGTACATGTACTTGATTTCTTCTAAAAATGACTGTGAAAAAAAAGTCTATTCCAGTGAGAAAACAGGTATTTTCTAGTCTCATTTCTATTTGCATTTTCCTATTCAGTTCTGTGATTCCATTCTCTTCCCCTACCACTTATATTTTTATTCTTCATTTGCATCCTCCTCCATATGCATAGTCTCATTTTCAACAGAACGCGTTTCCCTTTCAGATAGAGTAACTTTTGCCAAAATGTTTGAAAGCCAGCTGTTCACACTATTTTATTTATTGCCTACTGTGTTTCCATGAACAAGTGCAGTAAGCACATATGTGAGAGAGAAATCAGTGGCCTTATTCTGAAGAATCACATGACTTGGGGACTTTTTTGTAAAGCTGACCGACTACTTTGGTTCCTAATAGGAGTCGTGTGCCATAAAATATAGTCTAAATGCTACAGGATTTAACTGATATTTTATGATAAAATGGTCTTAATATGACCTTGGACATGTCAATTAGATGATAATTTGCATACTACACACAGATTCTGTACCTCATACACTGAGGATGAAGAGCTACACACAGTCACTGGCAATCCAGTATGAAGCCACTCTAAGATCCTTCATAGTATTCTGGTTTCTAACCTGCACAGATAGCCCCTAAAAGCACCTGCTACCAGAGGTAGCAGGTATCTGTTAGTGGTCTCCCAAGTAGCTTCATCATCATTGGCTCCCAATACCTAGTGATTCCACCAGTAATATTACAATCAGTGTCACAATCAAGTCTAAAGAAAACACTATTAGTGAAAACACGTAACGTCTGTATCAGCTTGGCTCAAAGTATAATATACAACATGGTGATAGCTGCATGGACCTCACAACTGCAGATGTTACCTGTCAGATAAAGGTGAATTTACTGTGCACACAGCCAACTTATTAATTGGAAGGTTTTACTGATAGTAAATTAGTTGAAACTGATAGTAAGGCAGTTGAATCTAAATTGATGTGAAATAATAATTGGCCCATTTTTCTTTGTTGAGGGTACTGCATACTTTGAAACAACTTATGGTACTTCTTTTCCTTTGTTTTGGGCTTATTTATTTCTCTACTCTTGCATTGTTTTTTCCTTTAATAGGATTGTTTGCTTACTTCTCACTCTGTGCTGCCCATCGCTCCCATCTCATCCTCTTCTTTTCCTTTTACTTTTCACATTTCCTTTTTCTCAGTGTTAGCAAGAAACTTCCTCCCTCTTTCCATTCTCTTCAATGTCTATCTTAATTCTATTTCCATTTCCCCATTCAGTTCTGTGATTTCCTTTTCTTTCCTTATGATTTTCATTTTTATTATTCATTTGCATCCTCCTCCATTCTTATTCCTCACTCTGACGAGTAATAACCTCCTGTCTAAGCCAACTGTAAAACAAAGGCAGAAGCTCTGTTCAACCAATGCAAGTGAATGATGAGGAAACTGTATTCTCTTCTCTCTCATTTCTGCAATAAAACTGCTGCAATCAGGTAATCGAAAGAACATTTAGGAGACAGTAACTAAACCCTTTGAATATGAGACATGGTGTCATTTTGTGTCCAGGGAATACTTCATAATTTATTACAGAACCTTTATCTATCTATGGTGCAGAAAATATGAAAATAGAATAAAACCTGCTTTTGCTGCTTTTTTTTCCCCAGGTGGTGCTGTTGCTGATGGAGTGCTTGAAGGAAGCAAAATAGTGGCTGCTTCTTCATTTTCTTCCTGCTTTTGAATTTCTTTTTTTTCTCCCACCTTTTTTGTGAAGTATTCCCTGAAAGAAGAGGCACAAAGATCATTAGAGCTTCTGCCATAGGCTCATTGTGTGAAGCTGGAGAAGTCATTATTTGTTGGTAGTCATCTGCAGCGTTGGTTAAACAAAAAGAATCATAAGAAGCCTTTTGGAGTAGTTTGCTCAGAAAGAAAACTCCACCAGCATGATTTTCATATAAAAAAAGCAGGAACTAACAGTGCAACAGTATTACAGTGCAGATACCTAAAAATGTTAAGAACAGTCATAGTAGAAAACACTGAGTGTCTGATATGCTTGTCGGTTACAATATCAAAAACCAGGGTGTATTTCAAATGCAATATTATGCAAGACCTACCCAAGCACCTTATCAACTGCACACTGGTCAGTAGGCTTTGTGTCTCTTAACATTGCGCTCAATGATTCGTTGACCCATTCCACAGCAGTGTGAACAGAGTCATTTCTTTCCTTCTCATCAGCTTCAGTTGCTTCAGGTAAAGCATTTTCAGGTATTTGAGAATGAGAAGACATGACAATGGAACAAATCCTCTGTGAAAAAAAATGAACCTTTTCAAAAGGTTTGAAACACTTTAGTGCCATCTGAAAGGCTAAGAGGTCTCTACAAGCATCTCTCTCCAAATTAGTCTTTGCTCCACTCACTTTTTTCATCCAGCATCTTCTTCCTACTTTCTCATTCTTTGCTAATCACAAATGTTATTCAAGTTTATTGACTTAAATTATAATTACTTCAGACCCCCCCCCCCGACAGATCTGCTTTACACATGTATTTTATTATCAGAGTAGTATGGATTAACTTTAAAGACAATAAAATCATTAGAAGAGTAATCAGAACACCCTTTACTGGAGCTGTTGGTAGCCTGTTGTACTATTCCTGCTTAGTGCCTTCCCTCATGAGCAGTTACACTTTGCCTTACTTAAGTCATTTAAACTGCTCTTTCTGTACTGCTGAAGAATAGATGACACTTAAGAAAATTCATTTAATGATGACATTGTTTACAAACATCAGAGTTGTCTGTAGTAATAGTGCTAGCTTCACATACTGTGCATGTCTATGAAATTATATGTAATTCAAGAACAAAGTGAACCACAGGTGAACTGAGGAAAAGCAGAATAATTACTCCACAATAGCTAGAGCTTTGAAGTCAGTCTCTTTACTATTTCAGGCTGGGGGAAAGATGACAATGTACCATCAATTTTGCTTACAATAACGTTTTTATAGTTGCTGCCACTGTCTAACTTTTCATTATAGCTTTTTCCTAAGTTACAACACTCAGGGGTTGAGTCACAGAGATTCAAATCCTTTCATTAAAGATGGAAAATAAAATGTTCCTAGGGATGTGAGTGGAATCTTATTAACATAAGCAAAACAGGAAGAAGCAGCTTATACCTTCTCATGGTTTTTAACCATACAGTATATTTCCACTTCTAATGTTGGCTGACCAACTCCATCAAGAACTTTTCTTCCAACTAATTTGCATATTACTGGATCTTTTGAAAGTTTAGAGAAGTAGTTAGCCTTAAATGAAAGAGAATTTCATTAAGAGTCAATTCCAATGCAAAGAGGGTTTTATTCCATTAAATATATTTCAATCAAATCCAGTATGAATTTATATATTCCAGAATTCAAAATACTCCTGTTTTACTGTGCATTTACTCCTGTATTATCTGTGCAAGACTCTGGGGAACAGATCCAACCCATATCTAAGCATGGCAGTCCAAAGCCATATCCAGGTTGGATAAACATGTGTTTTATTTGGCAAAGTTAGTGGTGAGTATCAAAATCTCCACAACCTTCCTAGAAAACAGGCATCTTTCCAAAGCTTGCTTGGCTTTACACTGTATAACAAAAGTAGTAATGGTGCTACTCATGCTGCTTATGAAAATCATTTCTGAATTCACATAGCTTCCACCTCCCCTGTGCAGTGAGGTGCTATAAAATAATGGTTTTGTCTGTGGATAACATTTTGAAAACAATACAGGTCTCTTCTCTTTCATAAGAAGGCAATAAAGATCCGGGACACGGGAAACACTTAGAAATCCATACAGAATTTTACTAGTTCCTAATGTTAAAATTATCACAGCTTTGATTTATTTATCTGTGTTAACATGTTGTTAGTAAGCTTTAAAATAATATTGTACATTTGTTTCCCTAACAAAAATTCTAGAAAAAAAAATCTTTAACCAAAATCACCCCACTCAGCAAAAGTTCTCATGTGAAATACTACACATAAAACTTTGTATGTTCTTCAGACAGGGAAAAATAAGCAGTATTTTTCTGAATATAATTCTTGCTTATAGGAAGCACATGTATGTCCCAGATATTCAATAATGTTTCAAAAGTCACTTCATCAAATACAATGCACAGTGGCTCCTGTGTCTCAACACTCAACCAATGCAATAACTAAAGATCTTCATAGCAGTAGTTTTGATCTGGAAGGAAGTTTTTCAGTGAGCTCCTCAGTAATAGTAACCACCCTTTTTGTAGACTCTACAGAACTACCTGGTGTCCTTATTTATCATGATGATCAAACTCTCCCAGTTAGAAGTGGTTTTCAACATAACAGAACAGACTTAACAAGGTTGGCATAATTTTAAGGAGATGTGGATATGCTGTACCTAATAACAGGACACAGGACAATTGATGTAGCCTGGGGTCATTGCTCCATGGGAACTCTAGGATTATGATTTAATAAACCTTGAGCTTTGTGAGAGCATTGCAAACCCAGGCTTCTGGCAAGAAGAGTTCTCTTACTTCTTCTAGCATGGTCTTAAGACAAGAACAGGGATTACCAGTTCTAGTCCTTTTCACTGGTGATTTCAAAATGCTTGGAGATGGGAGACGGTGTAAGATGTCATGAATGTTTCACTTTCACATCAAAAGACATAACTATGTATTTTCCCAAGACTTGCTCACTATCATAGTGTTGGCAACTCCAATATCATCACTAACAGAGCTTTTATTCAGACTACTCTCTACAATATTTTGCCAACTGGGAAAAGAAAAATTTTAGTAATCTGACCTAGTAAGAGGTGTCCCTGCCCATGCATAAGGGTTGGAACTAGATGATCTTTAAGGTCCCTTCCAACTTAATCCATTCTATTCTCACACTTCCACTGAGGCCCATGTTCCTACTGCAACAAACTTTGTGTTAAGTGAAGGAGCCAGAACTGGTCACAAAATCCCATGGTTACACAACTAGACAGAATCACAGAACTATGGAATAGTTTAGGTTGGAAGAGACCTCAGAGATCATCTAGTTCCAACCCCCTACCATAGGTAGGGACACCTCTCAGCGGACCAGCTTGCCCAGTCCCATTCAATCTGGCCTTCATGACTTCCAGAGAAGAAGCAGGCACAACCCCCTGGACAAACTGTTCCAGTTGTTTAGAAAACACTATGTAAATGAAAATGTATTTTATCATAAATTCTTGCTTTTTAATTTTTTATTCCCTTAAATCTTTGCTGAGTGCTTAGGCACAGAAAGGAAATAGATGCTTCAATTGACTCAGACTCCTTCGCAACAGCTGAATCACTGAAATCTCTCTGGACAGAAAGAAATGTCCCAAAACCCACGATTTTATTTTTTGTTCTTGAAAATCTTTTAATTTAGCTGTGGAGAGGACTACTTGGGTATTTGCATTTCAACTGACACAAGGCGCATGTGGCTCAGGGTCCAAAGGCCGCTGGTCACAACCACACGCCCAGCTACAACGACCCCTGTAACCACGGAGACATCGACGCCCGAGGAAAGCCCCTCCCCTCCCCTCCAGACTGCGGTTTCGAGTCTCCCTCCGGAGCCGCCGCCCTCCCTTCGCTACCAGCTCCCCGTAGAGGTCCGCGGGGCGCAGCGGAAAGACCCCGTTGAGCGCCTCCTCCAGCCGCTGCGGGACCTCCTGCGCCCGATAGTACCGCGCCGCCTCCTCTCGCTGCCGCCGCCCGCTACCATCCATTGCGGAGCCGTGCGGCTGCCTGGCGACGGGGCCGAGCTCTCGCGAGAACCGCTACGGCGGGGCGGGAGCGTTCCCGGTAACCGGCGCTTCCCCACAGCACCGCTATACTCGGTGCCCTTCGGTTCTAAAAGCCTCTGAGGGACAGAGGGGTGTGAGATTGTGGTCCTGAGAGGCAGATGATGGTTTGTGAGGATAACCCTGCAAAATCCTCCCTTCCCGCGTTTAAAAGCTCGTTGTGATCGGTGAAAAGAAAGGAAACGATGGGGGTTTGCAGTCGGCGATTTCCTACACCCCCCTCTTCCCCCCTCTTCCCCCCGTTCCCCACTGCCCGCCGCTAATTTCTTTGAATTGACTGCAAATGGAGATGGTTAGGAAGCTGTTAGGCGGCTGCCTCCTCCCCGGCTCTCTAGGATCGATCCGAGCGGACCTCAGTCATTGTGCGTTCGCTGCTTTAGGCTGGGCGATAATGAAGAGAAAAAAACCCCTCCCGAATAATTTCCTTCTCCTTTCACGTCTTTCGGAAATAGTATGGTACCTCTCCGGAGAGTTAAAGCCTCTGGTTTTAGAGCCATTTGCTCAGCAGGAGTCTAGACTGACACCACCCGTCCCTTGAGGAGAGCGGGCGGCAAATGCCTCCTTAGATTCTCCTCGACGGAACAGGTCAGTGCGATGGGCAGCGGCTCCCTCGGGTCTTACTGCTCAGGACGGGCTTGTGTGCTCGGTGCGGTAGTGGAATGCTCCTAGGTCTGTGTCGCATGCACAGCAAGTTCCAGTTTAATGAAGGTGTGTGTGTGTGGGGGTTACAGCAGCCTTCCAGTACCCTTTTCCCCCAGGAAAGTTGGAGAGGGACTTTTTAGCACTAATGATAGGACAAGGAGGAATAACTTCAAACTAAAAAGGAGTAGATTTAGGTCTTAGGAAGACCTTGCTCACTATGAGGGTGATGAGGTGCTTAAATAGGTTGCCCAGGAAGGTTGTGGATGTCTCCTCCATGTGTTCAGTCTGATTTAATGAGGTGTCCCTGCCCATGGAAAGGCTTGGAGCTAGATGATCTTTAAGGTTCTTTCTAACCTAAACCATTCTATGGTTCTATGATTATTATGAAGAACAGAATTCTGGAGGTAATGGTGCTGGTCTTCTCTGGGAACGCCATCATCATGTATTAGATAATACAATGGTGAACTTGGGAGAGTAGGGTTAATGGTTGGACTTGATTTCCAGGGCCTTTTACAACCTGAATGATTCTATGATTTCAAGTGCCTCTAGATCAGTTTCCTACCTTTTGACTTTTAAAGATCTCTAAATAAAATGCTTCACAGGGAAACAGTTTCAAGGATTATTCTATGGACATTGATCAGATGTCTGGGAACTTGTTAGGAAAGTGGGGAGCTAGGGCAGATGGATGCATTTATTTAATAACCTCACGCTCCTGTTTTAATAAACCATCTGAAACACTAGTGGAGGAGTTGCCTCAAGTATTTATCATTTTTGGTTCATGATCAAGTGAATGTTACATGAATTCTCTGCATGGCCATGTAATTTCCATTAACAGTAATAGTAATTGTAAGCATGTAGAAAGAGGATGGCTTATCCTATGATCCTCCCTATTATGGAGTAGTTAACTGATTAAGGTTAGGATACTGCCAGCCACTTCATAACATCGGTGAACTCTCTGCAACCCCATTATCTTCATTAGGCTTGTGTGGGTATAATTAATTGGTGTTTAGTTAACAGTTGTGTTGAATGAAAAGGATTTAGTTCTATTTCTCTTAGTTTTATTGGCCCCATGGTGCTAACAGGCTAAAGTGTAATTAAAAACTCTCTAATCAAAGTATGTGTAGTAAGAGCCAAGGAACAACCCCAGTGAGGAGAAGCCTGTGACTGGCTGTTGAGAAGTATGCAGGTACAAATGACATCCTGCAGTAGTTCTTTTTTGTTTTTAAACAAAGGAGATGCTTTGCTTATATCAACACATGCATTTAAAATGCACAGAGCCAGCTGTACAAGCTCATAGTCATCACTTTCCTAGGGGGTGTCCTCTAAAACCAAGTATAGTGCTGCATGCTGGGGTGTCATGTAAAGGATTTGCTTTTTGCAGTTCTAAAATGTTGTTCTAAAGATATAAACTTGCCCCTTAAATCAATTAAGATCATGGTCTCACTGCCATCTGTGTTCTTGTAGGATTTCACAGAGGAGTAATGTGTGCTCGTTCCACTGACAGGGTTTTCTTTGAAGTCAGCTCTGAGTACATAAAAACTGCATGACATTTCCAATAAAATCAGGGTTGCCTTTTTAGCTTGGTGAATCAAATAGCCTTGCACAAGTACATTACCAATCTTGAGGCATTTTAGTTTCTTAAATAAAAAAGGCTTTTAATTTTATTTTCATTTTTACTCCTAAAATGCCTCCGTATAATGTTCCTCATACTACTTGATATTCTGTATTCTATAAAGCATAAACCCTAGTAACAAAGCTAAATGTAACCATATGTGCAGGGGTAGACAAAAGCTTTGGTGCTAGAATGTGGCTGAATAAAACATTTACATTGAGCTTTGAATCTAGATAAAAACTTATTGAGATCTTTATTATATATACTGGATATCTGGAAATTTCTAATCATTATTTAGAGTTTTCCCTCCCCCCATCTCTGCATTATTATTTTAATTTCCCGTGTACTCATATAAGAGTTCATTTGCCTTGAGTAATCATTCTCCGCTCCAACGGTTACTTCAAGTTGAGTGGGTTTTAGTACTAATTTCTTTCTAAAGTTTGAAGATCCTTCCTGTGGGTCTGTTCAGCTCCCGCTGTGTGAGGGTGAGCCCAGCCTTCACTAAAGGAGCCCGTTGAACTCAAATGTGAGAGCTCCAAGGCTTTGATTGATCAGTCCAAATCTAGAGGTGATTTGCAATACACAGGATTTAAATACAGTTTTCAAGTGGATGTTTGAGTTCACAGGTGATTGTCTTCAAACTTGTGTGGGTTTTTGCAGTCTGTAGGGCTTGTTTTAATCAGGTTACTGATGAATGCTAAGTTTAGTCTCAGGTATCAGGAGTTTACTACATGATTTCTTTGTGTGTGACTTATTTTTTTTAAAACAAATTGTCATGACTTTTAAGGTATTGTTGAAGTCCCTAGTTCAGGGACCCTGATGCGATGCATTGTAGGGATTTTTCTCAGTATATTGTCAATCCCACACTCTGGGATGTTCATATACTTACAAATACATGGTCAGAGTTTGAGTGTTATCAGGCTTTGTGAAGTTCATATTAAATACTTTCTATGACATGAAAATAGAAATATATGATTGCATACCCTGGGATATTGATGGAATTTCAAAGATAAGGTGGTAACGTGGCCATAAGACAAACCAGCAATCAAACTCAGAGGTCAACGGTGAGTTAGAAAAGCAGGAATATGCACTTAGGTTTTCTAGTCTTGAGGTTGGGTAATTACTGCTGAAGAAAACTTAGTTTTACATAATTCAGTGGAATTTATTCTTGTTCATCGTCTTTTTTTTGGTGATCAGAATGGTTTACTTGATGTTTGAACCTGTGGCTCAAACTGCAGGCAGAAAAGGTAACATATTAGTTAGCAGGGAATGATTTTTTTTCTACTTTTCTGACATATTTCCTTGAAATAAGATATTTTCTGAATAGAAAGTTTTGGTATTTTTTAAAGGTTTGAGCACTAAAGCAGCTTTTAAAAATTTTAAAAAGATCTTTCTAATTTTTGTTCCCACTCTAAAGATTTTTGTATATTTTTTTTAATTTCAATTTATTTTACCTTCACCCTTCAAGGTTAGTGTCTTCCTCTTTCCTTTTATGTTGGATTAGAAATCTCCCAAATTTGCACAACTACTTGGGAAGCAGTACTTGCAGTTCCAAATCCAGAGACTTTTGGAAGCAATCTGTAGGGTTTTTTTATTGCTGCTGGTGATTAGATCAAAGGTTTATGTGACTGGGAAGTGAAACCTGTCTAGTGATCTGCAGGGTGCATGAAAAATAAACTCTGAAATCAGAGTTATTTGCAAGTGTGTGATAACTAAAATGAGTGTCTCAAAGAGTGAGAAAGTGCTAAATGAGTTCTCAAATACTGAAACTTGCTGATAGATTTGAAGAGAAGCTTTTCTGTTTCTTTTCAGAAGAAGGAAAGCTGGTATCAAAGGAGTATTAAGGAGTTCAAATGAGAAGGTACCTTTTGCATTACTGCTGAGAATTGGGGCTTTTCCATATTCTGTAATTAGTTTTTTTGCTTAAGTTTTTTATTGGGACAAAAGGAAGGAAAGGAAAAACGGCATTTTTCCCCCTCATGGTATATCTCTTGATTTTTACAACCTTAATCACTTGGGGCATGTCTTGAACTTTTAACCTTCTTTCCCCAGCACTGATGCTGTGAATAATGGACTCTCCTGCTTGACACATAACTAGATTGCAGTTCAAAGTGGATGTCACAAACACTATTGCACCATCTGGAGCCAAAGCTTGACTGTCATTTTGGGATAAGCCCATAAGATCATATGAATTTATAACTGACTTCATGTTTTCCCATTGCACTGATTTAGGTGTATTTAATTCAAAAGTATGTCATTTTTTTCCAGAAAACTTGTCTCCTGTTTTACACTTTACACTCCTCTAAAATTTTCAGATCTTGCATGGAAAGTTTTACTATGTTTATAGTCGTTTAGATCGTACTTTTTGCTATAAACAAGATTTAAGTAGTTCCCCTGAGGCTGTGTGAATTGTGGAGATAGGGGACAATAGAGAATTCTATTTCCATTGTTATCTTTAATAGTTTTTTCTTCAGAATGTGACTTCTGAAGAATATGTAATAGTCACAGTTCCATGTAAGATATTCAGCTGCATGTTTCCATAACATCCAGCTGATGCAATGAAATGCAGCTTATCTTGAATGAAAAGAATCTGTCAGCTGGAATTACTGCTTGGGGGTGTATCCATCCACAAAATGCTTTTTTTACAAGGTCTATGGACTAATAGACTTCTTTTAAAAGCTAGTTGTGTTGTTTGTCTCAAAGCAGCAGATTTGAGTGAGCTTGAATACCTTTGATTCCACTGAAAGCAGATGAGACTTGTAAATCCAGTTACTGAGTAGCTTGAAATTAGAGGGCTCTATGAACATGAGATCAGTCTGGGCTTGCAGTGCTAGGAGAAGATGAGACTGTTGGAGAAATAGTAAGGCATGGTGCCTTTGCATGGAGGGGCTTAGTTCAGATTTCAAATATCTCTATTTTCTAAAATTAAACAGTGGTTGATACGGATATAGAGATACTGTTTCTAATACAAAGCCTTAATAATTTTTGGTTATGCAAAATAGTTTTGATTGTACAGAATAGATGAGGACTATACCAATTAACTTTAATACTGTCTTGGTACTTGAGATTCTTAGAATACAAGGCTCTAGGAAATGGTCTGAAATGAGTTTTCACAAAACTTGATCTTTCTTTAAGCTATATTATAATGTAAACAGCAAAATCACAGTCATTTATGTTGGAAAGTACCCCCTGAGATCATCTATTACTTCATCCCTGCTCAAGCAAGGACGGCTCAAGCAGGTTGCCCAGGACCGTGCCCAGTCAGGTTCTGAATATCTTCACAGAGTGAGACACCTTAATCTCTTGGGGGTACCTGCTCCAGTGTTTGACCACACTCACAGCAAAACTTATACTCTTACCTTACACTAAATGAGCTATTTTTTAATTGATGCCCATTGCCTCTTGTTTTGCCAGTGGGCACTATGGAGAGAGTCCAGCTTCCTCCTCTTCATTCCCTCCCATGAGGTTTTGATACAGACTGAGGAGAGCCCCCTGAACCATCTCTTCTCCAGGCTGAAGACTTACAGCTGTCTCTGCTTCTGTTATGACAGGCACTCCAGTGTCTTAATCATCTTTGTACCCTTCACAGGTCTCACTCCAGTAAGTTCATATCTTTCTTGCTTTAATTGCACTGATGGAATTGCATAACCATGTTTGATAATGCTGTATGGATACAGTGTCTTTGAATATACTAGTGTAAGGAAGATAATTATTTGATGAAGCATAACCAGAGCTGTGTTTAACAATAGAATTCAGTGTCAGACTCTACGTTTCTGTCAGGATTTGTATATTTATTACAAAACCATGCATGTTAGCCACTGAAAATACTGTGTGCTTGCTATGTATGGCACTGATAGGAACATACTTGTGATGCGGGGCTTCTGCTTTCTAGCCTCCTATTCTTACAAAGAGCTAATGAAAACCACATGATGGGAGGAACTGATAGAAGGAATTTTTTATTGTCAGAAAACTCTTTAGGACTGGAGAAAGATAGTGCATCTGCTGCTGTACACTTTGTACACATGTCCCTAAAGCAAAGAGAAGGAGAGTATGTAAAACTCTGTCAGGAAAACAATGAGTATAGCTAATGTGTGTAAATATCCATCACAAAAATCACCACTTCCCTCAGCAGAGGAGGAGGATGTCTTTACTGTCAGAAGCTGAGGTCTAGTGATCAAGCCAAGAGCACCAAAGCATCAAACACCAAATGTACACAACTCCATTTGTCAGACTAAAACCTTTACATCTTTTGACTGTGGCAGTTTATTGATTCTCCTTCTCTCTCATGGGGAGGGTGAATGTCCATCATACTCAACATAGACCATTCTGACAGTGCAAGCTATGCATAAGCAAAAACCACCATGGAATTATTTTGAAATGTGCTTGCTGTTGCTCTATTTTCAAGTTAAATAGTATCCTTGCACTTAAAAGCTTAAATCCACAAAGGACTATTGGATCATCTGCTCTTGACCTCCTGTTTGTACAAAACACTGCATGGTTTTTTGCATATGATCTACATGTTGAAAGGTTTTAGGCTGTATTTTGAATTGAATTGCTGCCTGCTTGCAGCAAAACATCTTAATAATCAGCATAGCTTTTAATTAGTGGTTTTGTGCTTTAATTCCATCCATCTGATGGACTATAAGAAGCAAAAAAAAAGAAGAGCCCAGGAACACCTTAAATTCCTTGAGCGCTTAACAGAAGGTAGATTTTTTCTTTTGTGTTTCCCACTAATAAATGGCCATTTTTTCAGGACAGCCATGAAGTGTTTGTGAAGCTACTGCACTAGTCTACCCTGTAATGGGAGTTCATTCAAAGGCCATGTTGTTTCAGGACAAGCATCAGTAGTAATTACCACTTTCAGCTTTTCTCTAGAAGTGTGAGTTTGTGTCAAGGGCTCCAGAGTCAGGCTGCCAGCCTCAGCTGCAGACACAAAGAGAGAGTTTCCTGTGTCACAGTTCTTGATGTTGAAGTTTTAGGTAGGATTTTCACTCTTCTTTTTGACAAACAAGTTGTGGGACTAAAAATGAACCCCTTAAGTCCTAAAAAATGAGTCTGTTGCAATTACTGAGTTTTCAAACTATACTTGTGAAAAGAGCCAGAGGAAATGCCATTTCACATGTCTTCTGAGCCCTTTCACTTCAGTGCTGTTTAACATTGTCATCTAGCAAAAGCTTTAGAGTGATTTTGAATGTTATATAATGGACTTCAGAAATCACTGCTGAATTTAATTGGATACCAATACTGTAAGTCATTCCACTTATTGGGGAGCAAACTCTACTGCATGTAGCTTTATATAGAACATGTATAGAACATACAAATAAATAAAATACATATAAATATATATATATAAATTAGTTTTAAAATAGTAGTGGGGATTCTGAAATATTCAATGCACAAACAAGTGGTGCATCTGGTTTCCTACTTCATGTATTAAATCGGTGTTTGTCTCATTCTGCTGTATTGCAAAAATCTCTCCCAGGTATCAAGTCATGCTGACTTGAGTGCCTGTAGTCTTGTGATACTACATAGAATAACCATCATGTAGTTCCTAAGCTGGACTTCCTAACCGAAGAAAAAGCATTTCCCACTGGTGGTTTCTCAGCAACTCAGGACGTGAATGTCCTGTTATGGTCCAGCTTCTGTTCTAGTTCTCCATCCTTTTTGCAAAACTCTAAGAGGCTTCTAAAAACTCCTTATGAAATTTAAGTTAAAGAGCTTTGATGGTTATGACTTTGTGTTGGTGTATTATTGGTAGTGTAGAAAAAATGACATGTAGAAAGTGATACAGGTTGAGATTTTTATCTCTGAGAAGAATCTCACAAGTGTGGGCTTTTTCTTGCTTATTTTTGCTGTCAGTCAAATAATTGGAGATCTTAATTTCATACACAATCTCTAGAGTCTACATGCTTTAGTGGTAGAAAGCATGTTGTGTTTGGTAGAAGGGGCGGTGTGTTTCTGAGAAAGAAGTGAATCAAATATTGGTCCAAACTATTTCAGTTATTTTAGGTCATGTAAACATCACACTAAGTACAACTTTCTGTCAGCTATTACTTCATACAGATGCAGAGCTACACAAAACATGGTCTTGTTTGCATATTTGGCAAGTTGCTGTTTCTACAAAATGACTTAATCAAAAGGCTGTTAAGCTCACAGCACTATTCCAGTGCTCCAAGCACTTCTTCAAACCATCCCAGGCTTTTCCTCAGTATCTTCTCTTAAGATGAAAAAGAATTTGCATTACTTTGATTTCTAAGAAAATGCAAACCAAGTGATTATACAATGTTGTCTTCCAAAGCTGAAGTAAATGATGTACAAATCCAAAGTCAGTGAGAAGTTATTCCTGTGTGTATGATTGTGTTGTTTAGCTTCTTTATAAAGTAATGAAAGTCTGAAATATGTTTTAAGTGATGCTTAGAAAAGCAGGATCATCCAGGAGAGCTGGCCACTGCAAACCTGCTATGTATACACACACCCATACATAGGAGCTGCTGCTATTTTCCTCCTTGTTCTTGAACTTCACTAAGAGCTTTCAATTGCTCTGACATTTTCAGCCAAGGAAGTAATAGTTGTTGCTGAGCAGTATTCTACAGGCAATTATCTTATCTGATCGTTGGAGCAATCCCCACTAGAAAGGAACCAATACGATCAAGTTAAATCATTACAGAAAGGCAAGAGAAACAGAGGGAGGAACAAACAGAGGAAAAGGGGGCTCATCTCATTAATGGGTGCCTGTGCTGCATGGTTCAGAGCAGCACACAATGAAGTTAACCTGTAAGACAAAGCAGTGGAGTTGCCTCCTGTAGCTGTTGACAGGTCTGAATCCTCTTTTCCAGAGCCTATTGTGGCTGTAGTGTGAGGCACCTGCAGAAAATGTGCCAAAACTAGGCAGGGAGCATGTGCTTTTCAATAAGCTGTCACCTCTCACTCGCTTCACCCACCCCTCTAGTTCCCAGCAGGAAGGCAGAAGCCACACTGAAGAGCTAGAGTGGAAATCAGTCATGTGATGGGAAAAGGGGTCAGATATAGACACCTCACTGTTACCAACTTTCTGAGCCTTGTATGATTCAGCTTTTTTGGGGGGGGCAGTTCCTAAAGGGCATTTATTGTTATTGCTAGTACTGCTTTCAAGCTAATGGTTTCCAAAACACTGAACCATTGTCATAGGCAGGTCACTGGATGAGTATTAGCAAGTCAGTCTTAGAAAGATTTATCTCTTCCTATTTGTGCCTACCAAGAGAGATACAGTACTGCCAATGTTAGCTGCTCGTTTTCTCTAAAGATCAAGCCAAGCTTCCTACAGGGATTTCTACACTTGACATCATTCTGTAGGTTGAAGTTCATGCATGTTAATGTTTCTGGAGTCTGGAAGACTCCACATGTTTATGAAGAGAATGAAATCACCTGTTTCTGTACACACCATGTAAGAACTTAACTGACATGATTTGCAATCCCAAAGCATCTATGAGAGGGTTTCCTCTCCCTGTGAACAGACAGCCCTTGTGTGTGTGAGCCTGGAGAAGAGGAGAATCGGAGGGACCTTATCACTCTTTGTAACTACCTGAAGGGAAGAGGTAGACAGGTGGGTTGGGCTCTTCTCCCAGGCAACTTGTGATAGAAGAAAAGGGCTGGGACTGAAGCTGTGCCAGGGGAGTTCTGGGTTGGATGTTAGGAAGCAATTCCTTCGGGAAGGGGGTGATCAGACACTGGAATGGACTGCTCAGGGAGGTGGTGGAGTTCTCATCCCTGCAGACATTTAAGAAAAGACTGGATGTGGCATTTAGTGCCATGGTCTAGGTTGTGGTGATGTTAGGTCATAGGCTGGATTTGATGATCTTAGGGTTTTTTCCCAGCCTCAATAATTCGGTGACTGTGTGCGCCATGGACGTTTGTCAGGTCTGTTTATACTAGGCACGGCAGGTATAGCAATGGTTGCCTCTATGCTCTGGGGATGAAATATGTCTTGGGTAGCCTTATTCTAGCTTTTTGGCTATGATTTTTGCTGAGTCGCAGTCACAGGACAAGGAGATTTGGGAGACATCTGATGTGGTCTAAGAGTGTGGGCTTCTGGCCTTCCCTATCAGGTGATGTACAGAAGTGCAGTGCTTCCTTCTGTGTGCTCTAGTCAAGGTTGAGGGGGACCGACCTATTTAACAAACTGAACAAACAGGGATAAAGTGCAGAGCCAAGGGTTTGGGGTTTTTTTTCCCCCTCTGTTATCCTCTGTTATGGCATTTCTGTGTCTCAAACAGTAATCAGAATCTCAGGGTGTGCACATGTGTGAGAAAATGCCACTACTACTACAGAATCATGGAATTGTTTGGGTTGGAAAAGTCCTTTAAGATCATAGAGTCAGACTATTAACCCAGCTGTCCCAAGGCCACTGCTAAACCCTGTTCCTAAATTCCAGATCTACATGACTTTGAAACACGGCCAGGGATGCCAATTCCATATCTTGCCTTGGCAGCCTGTTCCAAGGCCTGAGGACCCCTTCAATAAAGTTTTTCCTAATGTCTAACCTGAACTTCTCTTTGAGGAAGTACAACTTGAAGCCATTTCTTCTTGTCCTATCACTTTTTACTTGTGAGAAGAGACCAGTCCCCACCTCTCTACAATCTCCTTTCAGAAGACAGCAATAAGGTGTTCCCGATTGATTTCAATTTGTAATACATGGATCTGAGAAAGAGAATAACCTTCCATTGGTTGCAGATTTGGGATTTGAACTAACATCGTCTGCTTCTTCATTGCCAATTCTTTATGTGGAAGATCTATTTTTATAGCTTACTACTATTGTACTTCATTTTAAAAGACATACGTGATAGTCTGTGCAGCTAAACTGGAATGGAATGATTTCCTGGCAAATGAAAAAATCTTCAGTGGAATATAACTGTTGTTGGTCACTTAGCTGATACAGATTGAGGGATATTCCAAAACTTAACATGCTATACTCTTTACCAGGCCTAGTGGAAACAGCCTCAGTGCTGTATTTTGTAGATTCTATTGGAGAAAAGACATGCTAGTGGATTCTAAGGGAATTAAAGGAGCATGGACTGGAGCATATTCATGGTAAATAGACATAAACTATCAGAGGACTGGAAAACCTTCCAAGTTACGTCCAGTTCTTTAGTGTATTTGTAGTTCTTAATTTTCTTCTATTGCTATCTCCAAAACCTTCCAGCTTTTGGAGAATGAAATTACTGATTTATGATGGGCATAATCGGTTAATTAGTGATAAATTACAGATACTCTTTGGTCAATAATAAGTTGTCTGAAGGCTTCACACCCTTCTGTATCCATAAGTAACTTTTCACACATATCTTGCCAGTGGAGACAGAATGAAGCCAAGTTGTTTATATGCCTGTGTAGTATTTTTGGATAATCTTCTGTCAAAGTTAATATGCAATGATTAAAGAATTTATAAGAGGGGGGCAGAATATACTTAAATGTTCTTCCTTTTCACACTGCTGTGGCATTTAGTAGCTACAGCAAAGGGTCACAGGCTTACGGGATTAGGTGCCTATTCTTGGATGTAACAGAAAAGGACAAAACAAAGTGAATATGCTTGGAAAAATCAGATGAATATGTGACTGTGTGCATCTGTTCCAGAGGAGGTTATGTCTACTTTCCATTTCAGATGTCCCCTTAGACATATTGCAGGTAAGATTGCATTTAGTTAGTTGTTCACTCACCAACATGCTCTCCAAAAGGCAGGAGTTTGGGTCTGATAGTTTAAGACCTTACTTCTGCTTTGAACATGTCTAGTTCCCTTGGAAAAACATTCTCTACATCCCCATCCCCCTTTAGAGGAAACAAGTGAACTATTCATGCAAAAAAGTGTGTGTGTGGTTGGGAGAGTGGGGGGGCGTGCAATGCCACCGACAAACCCTATTGAAATGCATTGGCTGTTCATTTACATTCACACTTTTTTTAATAAAAATGTTAACTAATGATGTTAAATGCTTTGCCAAAGGTCCTGGCGGGTCAGTTGCCGAAGTGCCATTTCTGCCTAATTAGGGCTCTTGTGGCAGCCCAGGGGCCTCCTGATGCAGTGGGTGACAAGCCGGGAGCTGACAGCTTCAATCGGCTCCAACAGGAAGGTTGGGCTGGTCATGTTTTCTAACTCAGCCAGGTGTTAGCTGAATGTAGGGGGGGTCTTGGCCAGACCTGAGCATTCGTTTGATCTTCCTTTCTTTCACTTGCTCTATTTTGAGCTCTTCCCTTTGCCTGTCCCGTCTTGTGTCAAGGTCAAGAATGAGCTTGACTAAATCAGCAATTTCATTTATCTCTGGGAGATCATTAGCAGTCCTCCCTCCCCTTCCCAAATAAACCTTAGGCACTGATGCAGAAACAGTACTGGGTCCAGAATACAGGCAGTCTCCTTAGGAAAAGCAGAAGGAATAAATGCAGATCCTTTCAGAAATAAAATATTTTCTACTTATCTGTTGCAAACTTGTTCCTTACTGTTAATGGAGATTAAACCTCTCCATCAATCACCCTAGAGTAATCCTCAAAACCTTAGATGTTTCTACAATCACAAAAATAATGTGTAGAACATGTTTACAGATTTCATTGCTACTGAAGTAAAAATATTTTTTTAGAAACAACAAGAAAGGAAGAGTAAAGAAAATTTTCATTGAACTCACCCGTTTCTTAGGCACACTGGCCATATTCATATGGGGCCACATGCTTTTGATAGTTGACCAGTTTTAGGTGTCTTGGCAGCTGACGGCTGCAAAATCAGATCATCAATGTATTGGAGAATTGGCTCTTTAAAAAGGGCATCTTCACTGGGTTAATCAATACTACTTTGACTTCAGCTGAGTTATGCTAGTTTCTGTTAACTGAGAAGATAGCCCCTAAAACACAAACACATCGCTGAGCATTGTATAACTAACTCAGAATTTCTGAGAGCTTTACTGAGAAATCGCACAAAGCGTTAGACTGGGCAAGGTTGAAATATTCTACTAGAGTTCTTGAATTTAAAAGGGATCTAATTTTCATCAGATGTTCTGATTTTTTCAGATCTTACAACTAGATTCCAGACTTTTCAGTTTAAACTGGTGGGTTTAACTTGTCCGGTTTTGCACGAAAGTCACTGTGAGCAGGAATTGCTTTGGCCTCAATGGAATGAAACCGCTGCTGAAGTAAAAGGTAGCAGTTGGATAATAACAGGTGACTGGTTAATAATGCTTGATAATATTAAGGACAGGAAACAATGAAGGAAATTATATCACATGATAGCTGTAGTCATAATATAATGACAGGGTGTGTAGGTTTCTTTTTAAAAAAGAAGACTATAATAAGAAATATTTGCATCCTTTCTTGTTAGTGACGTTAAATATTTTATTTTCTTTGCTCTTATTGCTGATCCAAAAGGCAACTCAAAAGAAATTCAGCTCTGGAGAAAACAAATGCTCTTCTGCTGTATTCTGCAAAGCTGTAGTTATGGAACAACAGAAAATTGGAAGTGACAGCTGAGAACCAGTTGGACTTCATGAGAGCGGGAAAGTGCCATTCCATAATAAAAATTAAGAGTAGGTGATTGGTTCTGTTGCAGGCTGAAGCATTTTATTTACTGTTCTTGCAATAACAAACAAATCAGTTATTGACAAAATGTATGTATCAAACATATAATTTCAACATCTGGAAGTGCAGAGCACTGTGACAGCAGTGCTGTTTGGTTTTTTTTTAAGAGAGTTACTATAATCTATCGTCTCCCTATTTTATCGTATCTGCATATTGCAGCACATCAGATGGCCTACAATGCATAGTTCGTGGATTCTAGGATAGCTATGTGAGGAGGACAAGGCTGCTTTACAAGCACATTTCCTCTGCTCGGTTCTGGGAATATGCCTAGGAGCTCATGCTCCTGCTCTAGCCTGCTCCAAGCTGCATAGGGCTCTATTAACCTGCAGTGTACATCAACACAAGCATATCTTTCTAAAGTAGACAAAGTGAATTGAGTCAAGGACAGAGAATCAAGTTTTTGCTCTGAATTTCTTCTCCACTAACAAGATTCAGAAGTGTTTCTTCATCAGTTGATTTCTTAAGCTGAAAATACCTACCCAAGCTGAATACTCTCACTGGAGAAGTTCAGTCACTTCCTTTCTTTCTGACTAGCTAGTTCATGTGTACATTGTTCTGAGAGCTTTTCTTCATTATTTTTATTGATGTATTTTTATATAAATCTAGTAGTGGTTGATCTACTCAGTGTGAGCAAAACGGGAAGACAAGACATGCACCAACAGAAAGAATTCTGCTTTTGTACAGAAACCTGCATTGCTCTGAGCAATCGCTTTTGCTCCCACAAGGTAGATACCTGAGTGTGACTCACAACTGGTGCTTACTTTGGACTATAGGTGTCTGTTAGGAGTAGTCATGACCTTGGAGATGTGTTAGGAGTCCTTCCTGCTCTCACAAGCTTGCACACTAGAGGAAAGTAGTGTCAGTCGCCTTCTAAATGGAGTCTTTTTAATTCTTTTGCAGTTTAGGGCAGGAACAAACTGGGAGGCCTGATCGATGACCCATGAATCCAATGAAGATTCACCCACTGACCTGCAGTTAGCTATGACTCAAGGCTTTAATGATTCTATATTTTTCCACCCTTTTCAAGTTTTCAATCTTCTATTTCTATCTTCATATCAGATCAGTAGAATCCATCTGTTATAGCTAAATACAGTGACATGAGGTCTGGAAAGGTCAGTAGCAGAACAGATTTCTTTCCTCCAGATGGAAGCTTTGAAACAACAGGGAATAATTACATATAAATGCAAGAATACTCAGGTAACTGATCGGATTTTATCTGCCTGATCCTTGCATGATGTGAATAGAAGATCGACCTGTCCCTGAACTCTCTTGGTAGCTTCACAGAATGACTTAAACGAGATCAGCTAAAACGATTATACTAGATGGGTTTTTATGATTAGTCAAACCAATTTATCAGCTTGTTTCTCATTGGTACTTTCATTCCACTACGATACATGGACGGGCTTTGCTGACTGGCTGCATCTTGTTGACAAAAGAGTTTCCAATTTTGGAGGCACAGCTTTTGGGTTTAATTGGTAAGCTCCTTCACAGAATACCTACAACATGTGACATGCATGCTGTGATACAGCAGCAGCAGGCAGTCATGGAGTTAAGCTGCTGGTGTTATTCTTGACTTCTTAAGAGCAGTTTTTTTGCAACATTGGGTTAAAATGTTAGAAAACTAATATGGAGACAAACTGAAGCCCTCCAAATTCACTAATAAAGGTGGGAAAACATGTAATAAAATCAGTCTAAATATTTTCACCCTGATTTTGAGTATCCAGAAAGATGGGAATGAAAAGCAGGAGTGCTTTATTGTTGTCTTCTAAACTTTAGGGGTTCTGTGGAGGAAAGAGGATCTTCCAGCTGAACATAATAGAGCAAATTCCAGAATGATTAGAGACGTGATTCAAATTAATTAGCTTTTGTGGTAGTTAATTAAGTGGTCAAGAGTAGTGTATGAGGCAATAAAGACTGCTTGTAGCATTTAGCACAGCCAAAGGTTATTTATAGGCTTCCGATAGTGATGTGATTCTGTTGTACTGCAAAACCTGCACAGAACCATGTTAGTAGGTTTTAAGAATCGTAAAGTTTCAAAACTTAAGAATAGCAGGTAAACCCATGGCAAAATCTCATAGTGAAAATTTTGGCAAAATGAGAATCTGTAGACCCACACTTTCACAAATACCTGTTAAAATTCTACTTCCCATCAGTAAAATGAACAGCACCTGACCCAGAGGCAACAGGGTTTTTTTGCATCATAAGGAACAAAGATTCTTTATGACTTGTTGAATTTTATGCATAGTTTCAGTAGCTTTTATGTTATTATTTAATATTATTTAGTATTTAATAACTTTTTTAAAAAAATGAGCAGGCTTATCTCTTGGTTTGCTTCTTACATTTCTAAATTTAAAACTCTGGGTTGTTTTAGTGAATGTGAAACGTTTAAAGTTGCAAAGGCAATAAGATTTGTGAATATAAACCAACACAGTATCTCCACAACTTTAGTAAGATTGTGTGTGATATCCCTGTACAATCCTCGAGATAAGTTTTAGACTTTTTGCCTGTATTTGGTGAGCTGTAACTCACCAAATAACTGATAATAATTTAGATGTCACTGTTGGCTGTTCACTGGTGTTTAAATGCCTTTTAGTTTTTTATTTCGGTGGGATGACAGCACAAGGACTCCGTAATGTGCTGCTAGTGTCATCTTATTTGACAGCAGGGTTGGGTACAGTCCTGGCATCTAAATTCAGTCTCCTTACAAATAAATAGGAAAAGGAAGATTCTAGCTTAGCTGTTCTTCGTGCTTGATCTTCTTGAGGATAGTCACATCAGACACTTCCTCTGGAAGGGTCTTTTGCATGTAGGACAACAGATTGTACCAGTGTTTACTCTCTTAGCGTTTCAACCTGTATGAAGTGTGCAGCCATGTTGCTAGGACCCAATCGTGACTGGGCTGAGCATGTACACTTGCCAGCCCACACATGATGGGATAATTCTAGCTAGCTTAATAAGGTTGCACATCAGATGGCCCACTTGGGTCCTGCAGGGCAGAAGGCAAGTCTACAGGGAGAAGGACCAGGAAGAAATGAAGTGGGTTGGATAGAGCAGATCAGGTGTCCATCACCCAGCAATGACTTGTATGGAATGGGTAAGTGCTACTAGGTGATACCAATCCAGTACCTTTTCCATACAAACACTTTCCCAAATATGTGTGGTTTTTCCATTTCTCTATCCAATACAGAAGCTGCAAAATGTTCCCTTTTCACTTACCCATCTTTTTATTGAGATCTTCTGCAGCTTGTGGTAATATGTTTTTTTTCTTTCTTCTTTTTCTATTATAGACAGTTAAAGACTTGCACTGTATCTCCAAACATTTCTGATAGATTCCATAGAGAAGAAAATGATTAAGGAGGAAAATCTTTGAATGTGCTCTTTAAAAAAAAATTAGGACTAAAGCTACCTTAAAACTCCCTGCAGGTTTAATGGGAATGCCTGTGAAATTTTCTGGGCATGGAAAAATAAATTGCTAAACAAAATCCCTTCAATCGTACCTTGGTTGCCTCTCTCTCTTTTTTTTCCTTCCTTTTAAACTTCAGAATAAATGAAAAATTGATCTGTATGGTCACTGAAACATTAAATTGTCTTATCTGTCGCTTGTTCAACATTGGCTTCTTAAAAGGGAAAACAACAATCACAATCAGCAGTTTCTCGGTGCCTAGAAGAAAATAGAAGCTATAAATGGACAGATGAATTATGTGCTTCCAGTGGTTTTCAAGGGAAGCATTTACTGAGGGAGAAAATTGTTTTAATCTTATAACAACTAAGGAGCGTAGAGTTTGTAAAAACATGGAACACCTACACATAAACTTAATTTTTGTTGCATGGGAACATATACAAAGTAGCTTTCAGCACAAATGGTTGGGGAAACAAGCACTTTCATTGTTTGCTGCGCTATTTTATATCCTTAACAAATCTTTGTGAAGCACTCAGGGAAACCTAAACACAGTGGGTTGGTTGAATATTCAGCCTCTACAGTATTAAGGAAAAATAGGAGTGAATCTTCTTTTTAAATGGAAATAAGTATAAATTTTGGTCAAGTGGTGCGTATCTTTTCTTTCCTTATTTTGAAAGACTGGAGGAAAAGAAGAGGAGGAAGCCAGAATCAAACCCAAACAAAGAGCAGCCTCCACATTCTTATTTTTCATTTCCTTCTCCTGAGCCCGTTTCTAGATTTTGCTAAGAATCTGCTGATGCAAAACACAGCTGCAAACCCGCCAGTAGGAGGCATGGATATCCTCTTTCTTTGATTAATTAATCCTGGCCATTACAGGATTTTAAAATCTTTTTTAATACATGTTGGAAGAGGAAAAATTCAGAAAGCTTTCAAGAATCTAATGTTTCATTTTCTCTTGAGAAAACTAAATTAATAAAGTATTGGGTACCTGAAGTGGTATAGATTATCTGTTAATAAAGACAAATATAATGCCTGAATCCTTTGTTTTGATGAAAAGGTAATAGGAATCAGAAATTGATTCTTAAAATTAATCTGATCCTTAACATTAAGCTATTTTTGAATACAAGTCTAGAAGAATAGCTAAATAGAGTTTTGTGTTTTATCACCGTTGTAATGTATTGCCCAGTGAGATTATCTCATGTCTGCCCTCTGTGCTGGTGTGGTAGAACTGTTTCGTGTACTAGAAATACTGGGGGACAGGAGAGAAAGAAGGGAGAAGTTTGATGGGGCTGAGCAGTGAGGGAGTTCCTTTGGTTGTGATTCCAGTGTGTGCAAAGAGAGACAAAGGCAACCTGATACATAAACCTTTGATTTTTGCATGGAATGGCTTATCTGCCACACATTCCCAATTACACTTCCATTAACATTTTCCTTCCAAAGGGGAAGCATGTGGATGTGATGACCAAAGGTGGACTGGAAATTCAGATCCTGTTCCTTCTTCCTCCAATGTTAAAGTAGATGTATGGGATCAACTGTTGGAGAGCTACAAAAGAAAATGGGAGCTGGTGAAAATGCTTTTAGAAGGGTTATTTTGTTCCGGAGAACTCATTAAGTTTTCCTAGTGTCTTTTTGCATGAAGGGTACAACTGAAATGCCAGGCTAGTTCCCATTTGGCTTGTTTCGGCAAAGCTTCATTGTGGGAGGTGGGTGCAGCCCCAGACTCCTCTAGACCAGATCCTTTTAGGGCTAGCAAAGTAACTGTAACAAAAGCTGCTTCTAGGTAACGGTAGCACATGTGAAAGCACATTGTCCCAAAGGCAGTGAGTGGAATATTATGGATGAAGTGTGGCAAATAAAATAAAGGAGTTGTGGGAACAGGAAAGCTCAAGTTTTCAGGTGGAAATTGGTTACTAGGGATTCAGACCTTGTGTGGAATTTTGACAGCTCTTTTTACTCATGAACCCCTGGGTTCATTTGACCACAGGAAAGGTGAACAATATCTGCAGGGGATAATTTTTATTTCACTTTGAACAAAAATAGCAGCGAACAACAACAGCTGCAAACGCTATAACAAGAGAGAAAATTACTTAGAGAAAGCAGATAACTGTTAGGTTTTGCAGATAGACTGCTAAAGAAGGTTAAGCATGAGGTTAATTCATGACTTCTCTAGCTACTCATACAGTTTTCTCACACACTGGGAGGTGGTGTTACTGATGCACATACTTGACTCTGGAACATACTTTGGATTCTTGAATTATTCCACGCCTTATTTTCATATCTTTACTGTGACATGGTGCCACCGCTTACTACTGTATATGAGGGACAGCGAAACTTACACTTTCCATTTAAAAGGGTTTAGTACGAATTAGTACTATAAGCCTTAAACAGAATGTCTACTAGGGATTTCTCCACTGTTATATACAGAATAACACATTAATAATGACCTTTGATTACTTGGGATAGGATGGGCTGTATATTTTTTTGTCACGGGTTTCTTTGTTTGCACCTATAGATGTAATGAAATAAAAAAACTGCACAAAGATTTTCCGGACTAGTAGATGTTTAGGGTTCAGTACATAAAGAATAAATGCAATTGCACATTACTAATAGAGAACCAAGCAGTGTAATAGTAGTGACCGATCTTTTAAGATCAGAAGTCCTCCTTACATGTTTCCATGTGCAGTGAAAGATTTAATGCCTTGAAGAACAGATGTCCATGTTCCAACAAATATGATACTTGAAACAAATTGTGGTTGTCTGTGGAGATTCTGTCAAAGGGAGATTTTCTGTCAAATAAAGCATAGGATTCTCATTACAAAGGCACAGTCTGTCTAAATTTCCTCAGCCTTTAAAGCCAGTAAAAGCTGGATTTTGGGGGGCAGTATTTCTGAGGAGAATTATTAAAATATGCTAATTTGTTATGCCTCTGTTAATGAGTGCTACTCCTGGTTTTAGAGGAATCCCACAGAAGATCATGTGCATCAGTAAGAGTCTACAGTGTCTGTCATTGTGAAATAATTGCTAGACGGACCATATAGAAGCCCTCTGCATATAGGTATTCTTAATTGTTGGTCTTCCTTGGCATAGTTCTGAAGGTGATGAAAAATCTAGTCAGAAGGAAGAAATGTTATGAATAACCAAACCCCTTGTTAACATGCCTGTCAATTAAATGCAGGGGGAAGGCTGGCAATGGGGAAGGGACTTAAGCATGTGGAAGAATCTAGAAAATTAGAGTTTGTAAATAACTACAGCCTTGAGGCTTTTAATATGTCAGTCAATGGCCTTCTCTATGGAGAGAGAGCAGCTAAAATGTTTACAGTGTTTTTTTGGGGTAGGTGACATTTAAAACCTCAGCAACAAGAGACTCGCCTATTTCACTTGTAAGTAACTGCATGCAAACATGTATTTATGAAATCTAGTTTTTGATTGCCACAAAGAAAGGCTCATAAGTAGGTGTAAAGCAGTCCACGAGTGTTACCTTCACCTTTAGTACTTCCTTATTGCCTTTATGTTCTGTAACTCATGCAGAAAAAAAGAGTCATAATTCATGTGGTCGTTGCCATGTCTGCGAGAGCTAGCCAATAATAGCATAAGGGAAAAGGCAGGGTCAACAGAAGGTTTCTTGAAGAAATATCAGATCTCCTACTTCCCATTATATCGCTTTCTCTTGTAGATTTAATAAGAAAGCGAAACCTGTAAATGCAGATCTCTTAAGCCTCTGGTCTTAGACACAGGAGATTCCATGTGCTGGAGCACATAGTTCTGTGTGAGGTTAGGTGATAAGTATATGTCCAGTCATTAAAGAGCTGAACCTTGCAGCACAACACACAGCCTTGAGAGGGGAGGAGAGCATGACTTCTAGCAGGGCTCCTGTCAGCACTGGGTCCTGCCAAACCACACATTCCCCAGCTGCAATACCAGTGCTGTGACCTTTCTTGTGCTCCTTGACCCACACATCAGCTGCAGCTGGTCCGATAATCGCAGAGCAGAGAGACCACCTGCTTCTGGTGTGGGGGTTCCAAAAGTGGGAGAGAAGCTGTGGTACCGCCATGGAAAACTGTGCAGTGGTGATGGAGCAGGATACAAAAGAATGAGTCAGTGCTTCAGACTTGACAGGGCTGCTTTATCACAGCTGGGGATTCACCAGATCCCACAGCACAGGGAGTGGGAAGGGAAGTGCTCTGTGTGCTGCCAAGTCGCCCTCTTTGCAGAACAATCCTTACAAGTCTTTTTCTGCATGCATAGCTTACTAGCCTATCTAATGAGACATGCATCACAAACTCAGCAGCCCAATTTGTCTTACAGATAGTGTGGAGGGCACTTTAGCCAAAGAAAACATGATTTTTAGCCTCTTCCCTGTTTATTTCATAGAGAGCTCCTGTTAAGCATTCAGGGTTTGAGTCAATGTTATCAAAGCTACATGTTTTGACAGGTTCTCTCCTGTGTGTGTGTATATGGAAAGGTTCTTCATGTACCTCCTAAGTTGAGAGATATAATTTGAACAGAGAAAATTATGGTTCATAAAGTGCTCTTGTTAGGTGACATGACTATGCTTAGTCCACTGCAGGACAGCCTACACAGAGAAATGCATATTTCCATACAAATTACAGTATACTGCAGCCAAGAGATCAATTAGAATGTCTGCAACCAAGAACTCTCAAGTGTCTCCATTCAGTCTGCCATTCAAAAGAGACGAGAAACGCGTTCAATTGGTGTAAAGAATTTGAACTCTTTCAGGGTATGTGTAGAGACTGCTGGAAAGTGGCATTCCCCGCGGGGTGGGACTTGCAGATTCTGTGAGATCCAGCAGGGAATTTTAAGGGTTCTGTAACCTAACATTTTGTCTCCCATTGAGAGAAAAATTGCAGAACTTGCTGAATATTGTGGAAAGAATGAGGGTTTTTCATTGGTCAGATGTAACTGACTTTGCCCGCTCTAGCACATGATCATCTTAAATCTATGATATATTTCATGTGAAAGGAACTCAGAGCACTTTGCAAGCTACAGTACAGAAGCAGCAGCAGCTGGTGGCGTTGAAATGCAGGTCTTCTGGAACAAAACATGGCAGGAACAAAACAACCTAACTGTTTAACTATGCACAGTAACAATTCACAGATCAAGACATCTTTAAAAAACCCTAGAAAGTGTAGATGTGTATATTTTCAAGACAGCGGGGTATGATATTGCCTCCTCTTTTGATAGCTGCCTCAAGGCATTCATTTGACCAGAAGTTGTCAAAAACTGTGTTTAGCAATTCAAAATGCCTACCTTTCATCGAGATGATCTAAGGTCCCTCCCTTTGACTAGAGCTGTGAAGTTACAAATTCTTACTCAAGTCAATGAAAAAGCTCCCTTCAGTAATACAACAGGAGAAGACATGAAAGCTATTCCAGCTTTCACTCAAGAAAAACCCTTAGCAAATCAAGTATAATGAAATGTAATAGAATTTAAATGTTAAAAATAACTGAGTTATTTCTGTGTAATAATAGCTTATACTTAAAATAGCTGGCATTCATGTACACTATAATTTTCTTTAAATATACATTCCTATCATATTTATTATTCTCATTGCAGAATGATTAGAAATATTTTGGCTCCATTTTAAGTAAACATGCTCCTTCCAGCAGTTGGTAAGGCTTTTTTTTAACCCTCATGGCTTACTTTTCCCCTTTAAGGATATTCTTTGACTGTAGGAAAGGTGTTAAACTCAATGAAACGATTTCTTGCTACAAAGGTACAGGCTAAAAGATAACTTTTATTCCTAAGCAGGAGTTCTTTCACTCATAATTTATTAAGGGCCTCTCCAGGCACAGGATCAGCAAAGAATTCTCAGGAATTGTTGAGAAGGGGCTGAGTTTGCAGACATTTCCTTTGGAGCACAGAGATCCAGATTCGCTGATAAGCCTTTTGTGTTGCTTGCTGTCCCAAAGTTTTTCAGGATGCTTCTTGCTCATTTCAGCATCTGTTTTCAAAAGAGCTATTTTTAATGTTCCCATAACCTGCTGGATGAACCTGCTTTTCCAGTAGGAACTGGCTCAGATTCAATATTAAATATGAATTTGAAAATTCTTGAAGCAATTGGTGTTTAGCAGCTCAGACAACTGAGCAGGGTCACAATCTTCATCTTTCACTCCCGACCTTTCAGTCTGCAGAAAATCTTAGGAAAGCTATGGGATGATATTTGTGAGAAGTCATACAAAGAGCAAGTGAAAGACTGCTGGGAGCAGCTTGCACTGTGCTTGGAGACAGGATGTGGGAGCAAGCTGCAAGGTCAGAGAATACCCATATCTCCAAGGAGACAGGTGGGCTCCATCCCCTAGCGTGAAGGTATATAGCGAGCCCTCAGAGTCACCCAGGAGGCAATGGGTGTAGGATGTCTTAGTCGAGGGTGCTCACTTGTTACATGTATGTGGTATATGCACATGTAAGGGTGTACCTGCTACTTAACTGGTGGGTTTAGGTTGCTGTGCAGTGTCCTGGTCGTTTGCTACTGCTCCTCTGTCTGTCTGGGCTGAGCTCCGGGGAGCGGGTCCTGATAGACAGCAGCAGCACGCCCTCCTCTGGAGTCCTGTGGCCTGCTGCCCCTCTGCCTGCAGACAGGGGCACAGCACGCAGGGATAGGGGAGACAGGGAGCATGCGGGTCTTTGGAAGACTTCTTTGTAAATTGTGTTTTATGGGATACAGCAGAAAGGGATGTAATGCAGTGTATGGAAACACTTACTGAACAATCTGTGGGACATGCCAGTGTATCCATCCTCCCAGCATGACAGCTAAAGGCTACACTATAAAAAAAAGGAAGCTCTATTTATAGGGGTAATGCAAATGCATGTGTTTACATATATATTTATATATAAATTAATGGGTAAGGATGAATCTACAAGTCTATATATAGTTGTGTACATAAGTGCTAGAAGGAAGCAGATCTGATGTTTTATTCACTTCAGATCACAAAAGTATGTTTGCTGCATTCCAGGACATAATGTGATTGCAGTAATGAGTCAGGAAGACCTTTTTCCATGGACATGTGATATGAAATAGCTAGTAGGAGCTTTGCATGCTGCTTTCTTCAAGCAGGTTGCTTATTTTAACTTAAGAACTGAGTGTCCCTAAGAAACGCTGGTGCAGCCCTTGTGAATACAAACAAAATTTATTCCCTGTGCAGTAACAACTGAGCCTGTAGCTGTGACAGTCCACTGTGCCTCAGTCAAATTTTTAGCAAGTCCTACTGGTATGGTACAGAACACCAGTGGTGTTCCTCAGGGGATACCAATTCTAGGGACACTTCCATGCAGTAAATTTACCAGTGATCTAGATGCAAGAGCCAAATGCACCATTAGTAAGTTTGTGCACAGAGAGTGGTTGTAAATGGCGCCCCATCTACTTGGTGTCCAGCAACCATTGGTGTTCCCCATGGATCAGTGCTGGGCAGTGCTAGTCAACATCTTTATTGATGATCTGGATGAGAGGATCAAACTTACCCTTAGAAAATTTGCTAAGTTGGGGGGAAGTGTTGATCTACTTGAGGAGAGGAAGATGCTGCACAGAGATTAGGACAGGCTGTGTCAATTGACAGAGGCCAAGTGCAGGGTCCTACATTTTGGCCACAATAAACCCCAGCAGAGCTACAGACTGGGGGATGAGTGGCTGGAGAGCAGCCTGGCAGAAAGGGACCTGGGAGTACTGGTCAACAACCAGCTGAACAGGAGCTCAGAAGCAGTGTGTTCAGGTGGCATGGAAGGCCAATGGAATCCTGGCTTGGATCAAGAATAGTGTGGCCAGCAGGATAGGGATGTAATTCTCCCCCTGTACTGGGCAGTGGTGAGGCCTCACTTTGAGTATTGGATGTATTTTTGGGCCCCTCANGTTCAGGTGGCATGGAAGGCCAATGGAATCCTGGCTTGGATCAAGAATAGTGTGGCCAGCAGGATAGGGATGTAATTCTCCCCCTGTACTGGGCAGTGGTGAGGCCTCACTTTGAGTATTGGATGTATTTTTGGGCCCCTCACTTCAAGAAAGATACTGAGGGGCTGGAGCAGGTCCAGAAGAGAGCAACGAGGCTGGAAAAGGGACTAGAGGGCAAGTCTTACGAAAAGAGGCTGAGGGAACGTGGGTTGTTTAGCCTGGAGAAGAGGAGACTCAGGGGGGACCTTATCACTCTCTATAACTACCTGAAGGGAAGTTGTAGACAGGTGGGGGTTGGGATCTTCTCCCAGGCAACCAATGATAGGACGAGAAGGAAGGGCCTGAAGCTGAACCAGGGAAAGGTTAGGTTGGATGTTAGGAAGCAGTTCCTCAAGGAAAGGACGGTTAGATATTCAAGTGGACTGTCCAGGGAAGTAGTGGTGTCTCCGTTCCTGGAGGTGTTTAAGAAAAGACTGGATGTGGCACTTGGAGTCATGGTCTAGTTGATGTGGTGATGTCAGGTCATAGGCTGGACTTGATGATCTCAGAAGCCTTTTCCAGTCTCAATGATTCTCTGATTGGCTGAGGACTCTGGAGTTGTCTAGATTGGAGAAAGGAGACTGAAAAGCAGACCTCACTGCTCTCTATAGCTTCCGGAGGAGGGAAGTGCTGAGCCCTTCTTCAGTCATAGGATGCCTGGGAATTGTTCAAAGCTGTGCCAGGGGAGGTTCAGTCTGGATATTAGAAAACATTTCTTTACAGAGAGGGTGATCAAATACTGGAACAGGCTTCTCAGAGAGGTGGTCAGAGTCCTGAGCTTGTCAGTGTTTAAGAGGCATTTGAACAGTGCCCTTAACTATGTGCTTTAGCTTGGTAAGACCTGAATTGTTCTGTTCTACCCTACCATATCCTATTCTATCCTATCCTCCTAGATGAAATGCTACCTACAATTACGACCTTCCTGGACAGCACTGACTTCCTAGCACTATGGAGCCCAGATGATTTTGGTTGCTTTTTAAAAAGTAGATTTAGCTATTAAAAACAAGAGGAAAAAATATATAGGAGAAGTTTCTTCTGCCAACTGCTTGTCGTTGGATTAGCCAGGACCTTGCACGAATGTTTCAGAGAGAGGAAATGACTGGCATCATGTGAATGTTATGCTCCTTGTAACCATAATGCTTTTTTTATTTGGGTAATAGAGAAGTCAAGGGTTGGTCCCACTGTTCTGTATGTAGGAAGATCAATCAGTAGCTGCACTAAGAATTGTTTCCTTTGCACTACTTTCCCCTGAATTCCAGAATCTGAAGAACTGGTCTTTTCTAGAGCAGCTCTGTCTAAAACCAGAACTCTGATCAAAGCCACATATTCAGTGGGTTGTCTTATTGGGATCTATGCCGAGTGCTGAGTGAAGACTCCAGGTTACAATTAGAAGATAAAGGAACTAACAGGAACAACTAGAAAGTCATTTGTTCTTTCTCAAGTCAGAGAAACAACTGAACATGAGATCAATACAGTTATGTGTATCACAGGCACACATATATAATACATTTATTCTAAACACCCCCTTTTGCTTATTTAAATAAAATGTAAGGCTAGCAGTGGTCTGAATTAGACACAGTCCACTATCAAGTAAAGCAAACAGAGTTCATTTTGAATAATATGATGGAACATTTTATGACTGTTCTATTTTTAAGGTGGAACAACACTATTTTTTTCTTATTTCTTGAAACTTTAAATACCCTGAAATAATAAAGTTTTTAGTTTAATAGAAATTAAAAGTTGTGAAACGTCCCAGGAGTCTTGCGTCAGTGCTGTCTTGATAAACGTTGTCGTTGTTGTGCTGGACCACACGATGGCAGTGTATTGCTGGATAAAGACAAGGCGTCTGCTGAAGTAGCAGACTGAAAACCAACTTTGCAGAGGATACTTTTGCCTAGTGTTACAGAAACTTCTGTCTTTTAGGGTCATCGAATCCTAATTTTATCAGGAGAAGGGTTTTCCCAAGGATCTGGTTAAATATATCCACAAGGAAGCTTTTTGAAAAAAAATCCCAAGCTTCTTTTTCTAGAAACTTTAGAGCATGAGAGCATCTTGAACAAGTCACAGCTTCTCAGTTCCAGACTCCATGACCTTATGACCAGTAGAGCGTCTCTGGATGCCAACTATAATGCCTTGCTTCCACTTCTGCTGAGGCCAATATTAAAACCACTGTTGTATTTAGTGAAAAGTTGATTGGCCTTGTAATCAAGGGGGTACAGAATGGTCTCTGAAAGGTCACTTTGAAAAGTCTGAGTCAATGTTTGTGACTCTCTTAAAAGTTGGGCACTCTGGTTTCATTAGTGGTGGGTTGCTCACCTGAGGTGGAGACAGAGGCAGCAATTAACTCACTGACAAATAAGGAGAAATGTCGGTGCTTGGAGTCTGATCTTTCCTCAGTGTCAATTAGTGGCAACTGCTTAACTGAGCGTTTCTTGGAAGTTAAGATTTTGTACATGATCTTTTGCCTTGATCTTTAGCTACCAAGTCAAGTACCCTTCATGCTGGCTGTTCCTATAAAGCAGAAGGAGGGATTAGGAGAGTGATACCACAAAAATGTTGTTTTAATTTTTTTTTTTCTTATAATAAGCCTATCCATACCACACATCATGGTTTTAAAGTGGTTGCAAAACAAAGTAAGCAAGAACTCTGACAGGGTTTTAAACAGGAGGAGACAATCCACCCAGCTCACAGCTCACATTTGTTGAAATTTAACTTCCTTCCAATGTGTGAGGAAGGAGTGTCACGGTGTGCTTTGATAGGCAGTCAAATCCTGGTAGATTAGGGTCAAAACATATTCCAGAATTATGACCCCTTCTCTTCCCCCTTCTGGATGGAGAGCTGTTAGGTCTTGGTCTGCTGAGTTTTAGTTGTCGCACAGTGGCTGTTTCTGGCAAAACTGCACTGCTCAATTTGACTTCAATTTTCAAAGGTGGATAAAATGTTTGAGCTTCATACCCTGTGGGGTTTTGGCATGTAGCTTTCTTCAGGGGCTGTAGAAAAATCCCAGCATTGTGGTTTTACAGGCAGTTATGTAAACACAGACATCAAGTGAAAAACCTGCACAAGTGCAGTCATATTAACTGCATGTGTGCTACCTTATGGTGAGCATCAACTTTGATTTCTGGAGAGTGGGATATCAGCTGTGCAGCAGAGCAGCTCATGGAGTTGTTTGAGCTGCCTGGCATGGACGTGCTGTGTGCCAGGAGAAACTGTTTCCAAACTTTTTCATTGGGCTTCAGATTTTAGGAGTTATCTGCCAAGAAATGGTTTTGGTTTATGGAGCTGGGCATCAAAAACCTGAGATATGGTTGTGTTTTGTAGCAACGAGGCTGGGGACTCTTTTTTAATCTAGCAATAATAATACTAAATTCCTGCCTTCCCTCATATCACTCGCAAAGGACTTTTTTTCATGTGCCTTATTCCCATAAGGTCACCTTCTCTAAAGGCCTTGGCTCCCTGTCTGCATGCCGTAACAGCTCACTGAATTTTCCAAAAAGATGACTGTTCCAGCTGTAGAACTCTGTGGATGCTGCTGCCTATTTTCTCAGCAACAAATAGCTTAGAACATGGGACATGATTAGGAAACTCCCATAAAAATCAAAATATGATCCTTTTGTGTTCTGAAAACCAGATTTTGATTTAGAAGCTTTGAGATAAGTAGTTTTAGAGCTAGATGTAAATAGCTCCTGGCTCCTTGATTGCTTCTTCGTTTTCAGAAGAGTGACTCACAAACTCATGAGAGTTAGCTTCTACTGGCACAAAAAAAAAGAGGATAGTCTGATAAAATTGTAGAAAAACACTCAAAAGCAACAGCTCATGAAGCAATTTCCTCCATTCTGCAACTGTCACTTAATCTTTCACAGAATATTTTTGCTCTTTTGTCCTAAATTTTCCCATCTGATATGTTCACAATTACAGTTTTAAAGTACTTTCTGGCATTTGGTATCAGTGTTCCTATCCATCCTTTCATCCCATAATTTTTTTTAACAGTAAAGTCAAAAACTATCTCCCAGTACTGTGCGTCTGACCCAATATTCCTCAGATTCTTGTTGAAGGTTAGGTAACACTGGTTACACCCAGGTTACTTAGCCAGCTGCTGCCTTCTGAGAGTAATTAAATATGTCCTACTCAAACACCTCAATCATCTTCTCTCTGAATTCCTTCCAATTCCTATTAAGCTTTGTTACAGTCATAAAAATTAATAACAAGGTTTTAATCCTGTTTCTCAATTTCCAAGTCATCTTAATGTAGCTCAAGACATAACATAGTAACATGAAGAACAGCAGGTCCAGCAAGAGATTAAAAGAACAGCATGAATTTAAAAAAAACCAAACAAACCAAAATCCAGAAAGGCAGCTAAAAAACCATTAAGGGACCTGTGCTCATGTGGTTCATAACAGAAAAATGGCATTAGGAGTCTTCCACAGACTGAATCTATGGGTTTAATAATAATTGAAGAAGAATTTAATAAGAATATTAATAAGAAATACACAACATATACATGGTAAAAGTGAGGACAGAATATATTTAACTATGGATTCCAGTGATGATATTTCAACTGACATTTTCCAAAAGATGAGAATCTGCAGCCTATCTGTCCCTATGCTTCTGAAAACCTTTTCTATCTGAGAAGGCAACAAGGAGCTGTTGAGGCAGGCTTTAACTGTTTATACATATTTCAATGTTAGACACACAGGATCTTCTGGATGGGTTTAGAAAAAGGTAGATTTTTTTGCCACAGTTGGACATTATTCATTCACTGCTGTTATTCTTTGTTCGCTGTCTCTGACTGCCGAAAGTTTACAGGTGGCAAAATGCACCTTTCTGCGGCATTTCTGAGCTGTTTTGCATGGTAAGGTGAATAGTTTCAGTGATGATACAGCTGTGTCTTCTTTTTTCACTCCCCAGGGTCCTAGAAACTACTGGAGTCTGTAATTAGGACAGCAGGTTTGGATTATTATCAGAAGCAAGGGAAAAAAATCAAGATCTAGCACAAGAAAGAATATACCAGATTAAATATAAACTGTAATAAAAGTATATCACAAAGCAGCAATTGTGTATTTTGTGATAGCACTTCAACTTATATTTCAACTATATTATTTTCATTCTGTGATGTGTCTTCTCTGGAGTCTTTGAAATACCTGTGCTGCTAGTCCTAATTCCTGCCTCCTGGCACAGTTGCAACACATAGCTAGTTCATCCTAGTGGTCCAAATCAAAAGAAGATAAAATTTTTAGCAAAAAGTCTGTAATTTAAACCAAAAAATGTCACCCTGGTCAATAAAATCCAGAAATGAAGATGCCAGGGCAGCTGCCTGTTCTGTGTCATTACTACCCTAGGCATCCCAGGTTCACATGCCTGGCTGTTTTTTGGTCACAAAGCTTTCTGCAAGAATTCCTCAGTTGCTGCAATGAACCTGGTAGTTGGAGTGTTGAAACTCCCTGTTATTTGCTTGGGCCTAAGTAAAGGTATCTCCTGCTTGCACAAAGGTATTTCCAGAAATACCTAGGGCATCCTCCAGAAGCCAGGATCTTGGATTGTGTTTACACACTGGACCCATGTTAGTGGCTGTAAAGTGTGGGTCTAGTGCACTGTAGGACAGAGAAGCATTTTAGCAGTTTACTACCCGTCTTCTGTTTGGGAATCTTCTGTCTCACCATTTGATATTCTTGAAGCATGTCTTCTAGCTTCTTGACTCATGGCATGTTCATAGCTATTTGAGATTCCTTATGGTTAAAGACTTGGTAGTCATTAGAATTAAGTTTCACAGTAATGATGAGGTTGGAAAAGACCTCAAAGATCATCCAGTCCAACTTACAACCAGCCAAGTAACCCTAAACATCTGACATCTAGATCATGCCACTCAGCACTTCATCCAGCCTAACCTTGAACACCTCCAGGGATGGTGACCCAACCACATCCGTGGGCAGCCCATTCCAAAACCAGATCACTCTTTCAATAAAAAACCTCTTCCTAATGTCAAGCCTAAACCTCCCGTGATGGAGCTTAAGACTGTGACCCCTTGTCCTGTCTCCAGTGTCCAAGTTTCTCTCTTCTGCCTTTGAACACTGCCTGTTGAGTCTAATCAGGCAGAGTTGCACGTTGACAGAGCTTTCTATAGTTGTCTGGCCTCTGCGTCCAACCCTATTCTTTAAATTTTCTTGTTATATCTAAAAATGTCTCTAAATCACTCTTAGTGATTAGAGTGATTTGGCACTTTGAGACCTACTTGGCTCTTACCCACTTTCCATGACAGTATGGACAGAATACAGTATATACCCACTGCAGGCTTTGCATTGAACACAGCTCTGTGTCTGAGATATCATAGAATCATTAGGGATCAGAAGGGATCTTGGAAGATAATCTAGTCCAATTCCCATGCAGCAGGATCACTTAGGGTTTCTTTGTTCCGTTCCTCTGTACCTCTTAAAGTTTTGCTGATTTCTGAAGAGCTGCTGAACGTTGTATGTTTTATTGGAATCCATTTAGAATCTAATGATATTTACAGGACATTCAAGTGATTTCTCCTGAAGCTGTCCTGCATTTGTTTTCCCTGTGCAATGTCAGAATGTTGTTGCTAATTTAAAATGTAATCTTTCTGCGTTACCAGTGTCTGGCCTTAAATATGCATCACATTTCACTGTGCTGTTGGTCTGAAATACTGACTTTGTGTTTCAATAACAGTGGTAATAGAACAATGAGCTTGCTTTGCATTTGGCCCTCTGGAGTTGTAAGCAGAACTTAGAATTTGAGGGTTGATTTCCTCAGCAGAGTTGAACTTGCGTATTAACTGGGTTGAGGAAGAAGGTCACAACAAAGGACACAAATGAATCAACTGAGACAGTCTCATTAAGTTGGGTGTTAGGAGGAATTTCTTTACTGAAAGAGTTGTCAGGCATTAGATCAGTTTGCCCAGGGAGGTGGTTGAATCACCATCCCTGGAGGTGTTTAAGAGAAGAGTAGCAGTGGCTATGAGAATAACACTGAAGAGGTTTATGAATATTTTGTCTGTGATTGAGTGCTTGTAGATTTTATAGAGAGTACTAAATGAATCCTCCAGGCTACCTAATTTATGCCTAAGATGTAGAGGCAAGGTAAGGATACAAATGTATTGTAAAAATCAAGTCTTGGAATAAACAGGATTTGGTCTGAGCACTGCAGCATCTTCTGATACTTTTGTGAAATGTAAGGCGTGATCCTGTATTCACCATTAATGAGGCCTCATCTCCAGGACCAGGTTCAGTTTTGGGCACCTCAGTACAGGAGGGACATTGAAATTTTGGAATGTGTTCAAAGAAGAAAAATGAATGTAGTGAAGGGCTTGGAGGGCAAGTCTTATTAGGATTGTCTGAAGGAACTGGGGTTGTTTAGAACAGAGAAAAGGAGGTTGAGGAGAGACTTTTTACAGTTACCTGAAAGGAGGTTGTAGAGAGGTAGGTGTCGGCCTCTTCTCCCAGGTCACTAGTGACATAATAAGAGAAAATGGCCTTAAATTATGACAGAGGAGGTTTAGATTGGACATTAGGAAAACTTTCCTCAGTTAAAGAGTGGTCCAGTGTTGGAACAGAATGCCCAGGAACATGGTAGCATCACCTTCCCTGGAACTGTTCAAAAAACATAAAGATCTGATGCTTGAAAACCTGGTTTACCAAGCATGGAGGCGTTGGACTGATAGTTGGACTTGATGATCTTTGATGTCTCTTCCAACGTTAATGATTCTACAATTCTATAATCACAGATTCCAGTTCTCTTGGGTCAGTTTAGCTTTTAGTTTGGATTTTTCTTGACTGTTCTTGCACATAGGTTTTGTGTATGATTTCATTTTGGTTTTAGGATGTGATCAGTTTATCACCAACATGTTGGAAGTCACTATGGTGCTTAATTGGATCTATGTTGCACGTTTGGGCCTGAAGGGGCAAATCAATGTGACATTTATCAAAAAATCCTGTTGCGTTCAGGTTTGTCTGCCAACTCAAAGACTGCATGTCTGCTTTGTCAGGAGTTGATTCCCATTTTGTTCTTGCCTCAGTGCGCTTAACTTGCATGGGCTTTAAAGAGAATCACGCAAGGTTGTTGAGGGACAAAATAAGCAGCGCACAAACAAAGTAGATAATGAGAGTGGATTTTCTGAAGATGATATTGTGCCATTCTGAAGATGTCCTTGGCTGTTCCAGCATGCTTAGATAGCAACGGCCGCCAGGAATGGAATGCTTTTATCATCTGTGTTTGCCCAAGAGCCTGCCACCTTTCCTTTCAGATGCTGGCCTTACACAGTTTTCTGTGCCTCCCTCACCTCTTGAGCAGATTAGTGTAGTGTAGTACATGGAATGTTGAATAACACACTACAATCACTGGAAACTGGCTGCTGTGGAAAGTGGTTGCTGCCTTATTTAAAGAGAATGATTCAAGTGGTCAAAGTCTTGAATAGTTTGGATCCGATATGATTTTCAAATCATTTGTCTGCTGGATGACTTCTAACTGCAGAAGATAATGCAACAGTAAGAGTACAGGCTTATGGCCTCATGTTCCTCCCCTCCTGGCTTTAAACCTTGATACAAGGAGTTAGGGAACCTTGAGCCCATAGATGTGCATTTAACTTGCACCTTTTACACCTTTGGTGCTTTTGATTAAAACACAGTGTTCTCATACATTTTCCTGCAGAAATGGGTGATTTCACTAGGAAGGAATGGGGAAGCTCTATGGGGGAAATTCTGCAAGGCATTTAATTTGGGCCTTTTGATGAGGGTTTTTTAAGGGTGTTGGGGTGACTTGACTGCTGGTTTGTGGAGACTGCTATCAGGCAAACAAGTATGAAGTTGTGGTCAACCCTTCTGTACATCTTCTAACGATGTACTGCAGAAGTACATCGTTAAGTCCTCCTTGGTTACTTTTAAACATAAATCCACTTTTGGCTCCAGCTTTGCATCTGTGGTGTAAATTTCAGATCACATTACGCTGCAGAACTGAGCAGCTGAGACAGCCTGGCCAGCAGCTTACCTGAAAACAGATATTAGGCAGACATCCATCCTTCAGTGGATTCCTAATATTACATCCCTCTCTTTGCAGATTCATGGTGAGCGTCTCATGTGGCCACTAGCAAAGTCTTCTGAAATTTTCCAGTAGATTTTGTATTTTAGAGAGGTTAGGAGAAGTTTCTCCTAAAGATTTAAACTTTTCAAAGCTTTCTAGGCTTCTTGTTTTTTCCTTTTCTGTCTCAAATGCCATTACTCACATTAAGGTACTTAAAAGAAATCCTGATTTGATAAATCCAGGTGGCTCAGACCTAGACCTTTAAAGGTATTTGAATAGTTCAGTGCATGGCACTGCCTGTCCTCAGTGAACCTTGTAGCTAAATGGAGTCCTTCGCTCCAGAATGTTCTCAAGAAATTTATAGGGAAGAGGTGGATAACCCAGAGTGGTCTCACAAATATCAGCTGATAATATCCAAGACAGGAACATCAAGGACTATGATGGGACTAGAATGGAAGCAGGTACTTCCTTTGGGTTTCCTAAAGATGAAATTTATTCTGGAGTTAGAGTTGTGTTTAAATCATCACCGTAAGTGTGTGAACAAAAGACATAAAGATAGTGGGAGATACGTCTGCAGAATGCTGCTATCCCAAGTATGTTTTGGAAAGACCATTGAATGGTTTGAGTTGAAAGGGAATTTTAAGGGTCATCTACTCCAACCCCTCTGCAGTGAGCAGGGACATCTTCAACTAGATCAAAGATCCTGAACATCTGTACGTTGACTGCAAGAGAAAGTTCAAGTCTCTGTTACAACACTAGAACATCTGTTTGAAAGCACGGAAGACAGACACATCTCTCTTCCATGATATCCATCTGGACGGCCAGTCACCTTTTGGCCTAGGTATGCTGAACACATCTGAAAGGATCAAAAGAACTAGCAGGGAGGACATGGAAAGTCATATTTAAAAATCCTGCTTCAGATCCCAAAGCGTCAGCTGGAGATGAAGCTGCAGGCAGCCTATTAACTGTGAAAGAGTATCTGCATATGCCAGCTGGCAGTAATTCAGATACCTAGAGGGTTAGAAATATGCTGTGGTAGGACTTTGAGAAAGAAATGGTCCCTAACTGGTGAAAAAGGGCCTACAAGGAAACCAGCTCATAACTCTTCTCAAGTGCCCCTGCTCTGCTGTAGCAGTTGAGAAGAACCAGACAAATACATCAGCCTATAAAGAGGAGATTTAGCAGTGAATTGAAAGGAATTATTATTGTAATTGCTTGTCTAAAATTGTGGGTTTCTATGAGCTCAACCACATCAAGAAGAAAGTATGGTATGTGTCTAAATCCAACTTGTTCATACATAACACACAGGAAGGTTTCACATGTAAGGTTTCACATGCTTCTCTTCTTTGTGTGTGGTAACTGTATGAATGCAGTCAGTGAAAGTCCTTGAAATCTCAACTGTAGGAAGACACAGTTTTCAGAGAACCATCTCAGGGCAAACTTGATATTTTTAACAACACAAATCCTCATAATTGCAAACAGAATAGAAAATCTTGCAAGCACGTGGATGTGTTACAGGGGAAAGTACTTGTTCCAGTGAGGTAGTCAGAGGACCTGGAAATCAGGAAAGAGCTTTCCATCTGGCACTGAAAAGCAATTTTACAATCATCTGTGATTTTCTCTGAGGATTAGGTGCCTATGTGAATTGAAAATCAAGAGAGAGAGGCATCTCGCTATCTCTGAGTGTTCTAAATGATGGACATTTGCTCTTTCTGATGTTAAGCAGCTGCATGTCGGCGAAAGCAGCAGTTAGGTAGACCTTGGATATCCAAAAACCATTCAGTTAGTGAGAGCTTCTGAACTCTTCTTTCCCTGCCTTAAGTCTGAGAGATACTGAGCCCTCACAGTACTGTGGAAAATGAGTTATGGATGCCTGTGACAATACTACTTTAAAACCTCTTATTTGAGTTACCTCAAGTGCAAAATTGAGATGATGAGAGTGAAGTGTGCTTCTTCTGTATTGATTAAATATCCAGCATTGAAAAGTCTGAAGAAGGACTGCCGACTGGAAATAGTTATTCATGACAGTGTTTGGGTTGCTTACGTGTCTGCTGTCTGCATGGGCCGTTTATGACCGGGAATACAATTTTAAGTTAATGTCCTCTCAAACCCATATATCTGTAGAAAGTGTCCCTTAGTCTTGCATCAGAGAACAAGAAGATGTATTTGATGCAGACTCTGTATCTTCCCTGTAGCTATATACAGTATTTCATGTCTTATTAACATAATCTATCTCCAGTGAAATTTATAGGCCTTGACAGACAGCACCTCGGGTGAGAAAAAGGATGACAGACAAAATTTGCTTTTACAAAGTCAGTCCTTCTGGATTTGTGCTTGGACAGCTTGACACCAAAGGCTATAAACATAGACTGGAATCTGAAACCTTTTCTGCAATGACCTTGATTTAGAAAATACTATTCTTATCTCCTTATGCCTGTTCTTCTCTTGGCAGTGACTCCTTGCTGTACATTCCTCTCCGTGCGCTCCTGCCTCTTCTGCAGCACCTTCATGTTTATTTTTTGTTTACTACCCATTTTTATTTAAGTCAGGCATTCTGAAGACCTGCTGATGCAAGCACCAGATTTATGTTAGTGAGCTGTTTGATTGGGCTTGTTTCTGACTTGTTACTTTTCCATGTTTTTGGCTTTTCCAGGAGGAGGACTGCTCCTAAATTGAGGGCTGAATTAAATTATACTTCAATGGCAGTAGTTTTGAACATTCAAATATAAAATTGCTCATTCTTTCTCTTAGTAGAGAAGGTCACTACTTGCTAAATAACAGCCACACGTAAGCTTAAGGCAAAGGATTGAAAACACAGACTCAGCTAAAAAGACAGTCCTATGTGAGAGAGATGTCAAATGGATTTGAAGAGTATTTTTCAACATATTTCACTATTTATACATCGTGTCAAGCACTTGGTGTGAAGCATTATGCCACCATTCTAAACAAAATACATGCAGTTTGCTGTGGTGATGGCTTTTTTTTTATTGCACTTGCACCCTGCCCATATGACAGACATTTTCTGCAGAAGGGATTTTAAGGCATCACCTACATTTACTTCCATTGCCCTTTTTTGGAAAGCCAGGAGACCTTGGATGAGCAAAGATGATCTGAGGTGTGGATGCATTAAGCTTGTAGCGCTTACTCTGTTTTGGCTTCCAAACGTCCTTGCTAAGATCTGCTGGTGGTGCAGAATACTGAAAGCAACCTGGTCTCATTTTCAGCAAGTACTGTCCTTTTAAAAAAGCCCCAGCCAACCCCCAAATTCTTGTTGTGTAGCAGAGTTTTTAGAACATATCATTGCAAATTCTGTGAGAGCCATTCAGGTGAAGGAGACTACCAGAGTTTCTGTGTAACAGCACAGATTAACAAAGGGCTAGACATGTGGGCAGATCTTTTATTACAACTAGGGGGTCAACGGTATGTGATTCTTCTTCTGTCAATAAAAAACCCCATTTAATATAATTTCATTATGTTTCTTCAAAGGACTCAGGAATCCTGTTTAAGAAAGTGGCAATGCTTAAAGGAATATTAGTTTTTCTTCTGAAGAAATTCTTGGTTTATTGAATTACCAGACTTTAGCAGTTTAGTGATAATTTAGGCTAAACACTTATAGGAATGTCAACAACATTCTTTTCTGCTGGCAAAGACAACTGAAATAATAAATCATTATTGAAAATACCACGGGCAAATCCAACAGATTTAATAAGTGGAAGGCTGATGCTTGCATTGCATGTGATTGCCTAAAGATTTTGCTGCAGTTTGTTATATTTAAATGGGAATGGACAAATAAGAGTATTCTGGGATTTGAACTGTGGCTTCTGATTTCCATTACACTTCTAGTCAGTAAAGCTCTTCCATCTTGTTTTTTTTCTTTATCTATTATTGAATTCTAAAGTCAGGGTCAAGCTGTATTCTTGTTTACATTTGTGTAAATATAGCAAATAGCTTATTTTTGCTTCTATTTTTTATGCAGCCCTTGTACTTAGATCAGTATTCATTTGTAGAAGCTAAATATATTACATACTTAATGCTGCTAATCTTGTAGAAGATTAACTGCTTCTCTTAAAAAGAGTCATGTTGTTGTTAGGTGACCACTGCATTGTAACTTAATATTTCATTTTACTTTTTACTTGCTTACTGCTGCTCATGGTAATTCCTTAATTTTGCAGGAAGAGCAAGACCTACTGATTCGTAACCTTTAGTTTATCAGACAGCATGTTTAGAAATTGCCAAAACCTGGTATAGATGTCTTTCTCCAGAAAGATTTTACAACAAGTAATGTAGTTATATTAATGGAGTTATATAGTTTTAGGGAATTGACATCTCTTGACATCTCTCATTAGGGAGACAAAACTTGATCAGAGATCTCGTAGAACTTGTGGTGAGATAGATTAGATATTCATCAGAAAACCTCACTCTGTTCATTTGGGATATTACTTGCCTTCATATGTATGTGGGTGCCCTCATTAAGGATTCCAAAAATAGAAGTATGTGGTAGTTTGATATCAAAGAATGTGCAGGGAGGAGTGGCACATCAAGATTTTGAGGAAATGCTAGGGATGCTCAAGATGTTCAAGTTCATTTCAGATACTTTAAGCAAAAGTAAATAAATGACTCATAGTGATTGGCTGGTCATTTAGCCTTTTATTTTTTACATATTTGTTAATTCTTGGACTTCTCTTAAATGAATTAATAAATCACAGAATATTCCTTGTTGGAAAGGACCTCCCAGATCACCAAGTCCAACCATGTGATGGCCTAAATATAATTTTATATCAAATACTATATTTAAAAGACATTATGCTCTGAAAAAAAACCCAAAACAGCACCACTTGTAGTTGCAGATTTTGTTTCTAGAGCATTTCTAAGGCCTATCTTTGTAAGACATCATTTACAGCAGTGTAGCCTTTTCTTTAGGGGTAATCAAGGTAAAAATCAAATCACATAATGTTTGTATACAGGAAAAGGTTGTAAAATTTATTAAAAGATGTTGCTAATGTTAAAAACATTTTCAGGATTGACGATTATCTTCTTAAGATACTTAAGTCAGAAGGCTTTTGATTATTTTTCACTTACCTTCGAAAATGCCCAAGTTGTGCTGCTTTATTAAACATCAGATAGAATTGGAGGTTGGTAGGATTCATTAAGATTTATTACAGTAGGCAACCAGTTTGTTCAGCCTTAGGTCCAGATTTCACTATGTAGTGCAAGTAGTTTCTGGTAAAGCTGATCATGTTTTCTCTCCTGTTCCATAACCTCCATTTCTTCAGTTGGCCTTTAAGCTTCTTCCATGCTTCTATACATGGCATGACCCTTTCTCCCTCGTAGACAGAGGACAAGGTGGATGGAATCTCATGTGTGTTGCATCACCACTCTTCCAATTAACTTTCTGCTACTTGGGAGGCTCCTGATTGACAATTTTATTTGTATATTCTGTACACAGTTTCTCAAACATCTTATGGGAAACGTCTTGTGGGAAAAAAACCTGCAAACCCTTAAGCCCTTATGTACCTATACAGAACATAAATGTCTGTTTCCTGTGAGTAAGCAATCTGTGAAAACCACATGGAATTCTAGTTTCAGGTTATCTCCTTGAATGCAATTTGTTTTGCGTATCATGTCAATTGTGTTGCTTATCTTTCAACATGCTGCCTTTTCTTTCTCATACTCAACTGGACTTCAAGAGGTTGCAGAAAGCAGTTAGGTTGGAGCCTGGTAACTGTCAGATCATCTGTGTGTTTCTGTGATGAGAGTTTTATGCATCACAGGTACGTAGCACCATGTGCTCTGATGGTACTTGTTGAGGCCGACAAGTTTCTGAGCCATTCACCTTTACCTTGTCCAATTCAGTTTGCTCAGGCTGGTTCAGGATATTTTCAAGGGACAGTATTATTACTGCTCAGTGAAGCAGCCTGCAAAACAATAACGCCTAAACGTGCCATCTCTCTGGAACAGAGGCTATAAGTAGGCAGAACCTTTTCCTGCCCAACTGTAGTTCCTTGGTTCTAGAAGTGGCTGAGCCATCTGCCACTCATATTGACTTCGGTGGGAGCCAACCAGCTCATCATTACTTAAAGCAGTGTAAAAGTTCACTGGAACCTTCTAATAAAATTAAGCTTATTGTTTGGTACAGACACAGATTTGTTCCTTTTGGAGTGGTAAGAAATGTGTGATAAAACAAATTGCTATGGAGCCTATCTTTTGTTTTTGTGCCCACACAACCCAACACAGTCTACTGGGATCCACAGGACCGTTCCTGTGATGGGACTGTTGGACATGCTCTTCAGTGTTCAACATGTCTACGTAGTATGAAAAAGCCCCAAATGATGTAAGCAATGATGAGCACTTGAAGAGCATCTCTGCACTTGACAGTGTTCCACATGTGAGTAAGTGTATTGCCAGAGATTTGTGAGCACCAGAGCCACACTTTCCATGTTCACAGCCTATCAGTTTTGCTGAAAAAACATTCCCTTGTGAAATTCTGGGGAATCCTGTGCAGACTCTGTTTCCCGAGCTATGCACTTCCAATAGATCCTGGGAAATCAGGAACGAGAAATGTATAAAAGACAGGTGAAAAGTATCATCTGTTCCTTTTGAAAAAACACTTTATATTCTTATGTGCTCAATAACCTGCTTTGTCAAAGGCTGTGACAACGATGAATAGGTTTGAGTTCTTCTTGTCTTCACAGAGATTTCTGGAGTATTAATATAAAAGGCTGTTTTTAGAGAAGGGGAAGATAGCAACTGCATCTAGGGAAACAGATTGCCAGTTGACTCTGTAATAAAAATAATTTCCAAGTGTTTAGTATATGAACCAGTAAGCAGAACAGGAAAGGTTAAAGTGCTGTAAACCAGAAAAATACATAGCTAAAATTGAGGAGGAGGCTGCAATAGCAATTGCACAGATGACAAACAATAATCAGGTATCATGGTGTAATGATGCTCCAGAAAGTGAATAAAAAGAAACTTTGAAAAATGAAACCATTAACCTTAGGGTTTTAATCGAGCAGGTGGACATAATGCTTGAGGAGTGAGTGCTGAGCTGCCAAGCTACAAGCCGTGCTTGCCTCCTTTCTCTTCTTTTAAAGGGGGAATGTTTTTGATATACAACTCTCCCTGGTCCCAGTATCAGTGCTGGCCTTCTGAGACACACCAGTCTGTGTCTGTGATAAAATACATACATCTTACTGTCAGGTGCATTGAAAGCAATATTCAAATGCCTACATTCCCTCCAGATTTCTGGGCTTCTGGTTACAGCTGACTTATTGTCAGTGCTACCCCACCAATGCCTCAGAACGTCCTCATCATGTGTGAGAAGCATATTGCTCTTTTCAAGGACTGGACACATTTTTGTGTAGCTCTCACAACACATGAGTATAGCTCTGAAAGGGCACTGTGGTGATCTTCAGTCTTCTCATGAAATTTTGATCGATGCTAATGGTTAACATATACGTGATGGCTCTGCTAAACACGGAGCTAGGTTAGGCAGCACAACAATTATTCTTATACTCTCAGTTTATGCCGGTGTGTCCAAATCCCTTGTGTGATGGATTGAGTGCTTTGAGGCTGCAGCTTTCTGTGGATCACCTAGGAATGGCTCTGCAGATGGGAAATATAGTATATTAAATCACTGCTCTTGATTCTGCGTGAGAACTGATCAGTTCCACATCGATGCTTGAGAGGACACTTGAAGTAGATGTCTTCCCTGAGCAGAAATCCTGCTTGTCCCCACAGTCAGAGTAACCCCGTAACAAGTCCTGGGTTTGGTGCTTGAATTTTACACCAATGAGTGGTGCCTTGGTTATATGACAGAAAAAAACACTTCAACATTTCAGAGTAAAACGTCTCCTTCCCTGCAGTGTACTAAGGCAGCTGATGTTAGTTCCATGAGAGAGAACTCTCTTTCCAGACCCACACAAAAATGGAATTTGTGTAAGGGACAAGTGAATTAGCTATCGAGGTGTTTGTAAGAGTAGGTGTCCAGAGAATGTAGATGACTTCACTTGTGCCATGGCTTTCAGAATCCTTCCACCCATGGTATTTTTACATTTTAATCATTACGCTTAGACTAATTTCCTGTTATGCTTAGAAAATAACAAACCACCAAAGCCACATATTCCAAACAACCTGTCAAAATGATCATAAAAATGACAAACTTCCTATGGAATAAGTAACAAGCATGAAGCCTCTTCAGCTCCAGAGCAGCCTCATTTGGTACAGTGACCTTTTCCTTTCATAGGAAATGCAGACTTTTATTTGTTTCCAAGGGATAGAGGTAGCAAAGGGAAAAAGAAAGTTCTCTTTTATTTTTAAAAATAATTTATCTTTATCTCTGTAATTATGATCTAAGTAAAGCAAAACATAAGAAGCCTTACTTCTTCATTTTATTCAGACCAGGAATCTAATTTTATTTCAAATGTTGCTGTGTTGTTTTTTTTTTAATAGTCTGTTCCTCTCATTAGGTTTTAAAAGGTGATACTAAGCTCTCTGGGAAAGGGTCTAATTTCTGAAACTGGCAGTCACATGCATTCAAATATTCCTCTTCTGCATTATTCACAACACCTACAGTTGAGTGTGTAACTTAGGCAACCTGGCTTGATAGAGAGTAATGTAGTCACTGCCTTGACATTCAGAAAGATGCCTGTACTCAGCTAGTGCTATTTTTGTGTGCGTTGTCTTGTTGCTTGAAGGATCAGGGGAAATTAGCCTACAAACAACATTTTTTCTGGAGAGTATACGATGGGGGGGGGGGGGTTTTGGGGTNNGGGTGGGGGGGGGGGTGTTTATGTGTTGCTTGATTGTTTCTTTTCTTTTCCCTCTGCCTTTGTTAATGATCTCACTACATTTTCAAAGCCTATGGTTAATTGCTATTGGAGTGCATTTAATTTGAAGCTGAAGTTTCTGCTATTTAAGTCTCTTGTCAGGAAACCAAGTATTAGAGTTGTTTGGTTTCTTATTTCCGAGGCTGCTTAATGACGGCATAAATATTCTGCCTGGTTCTGAATAGGTAATTAAAGCTGCCTGTTGGCCAGATGTTCCCCTTTGTTGCCTGGTGTGGAGTGAAGAACTGCCCAATGCACACTGTCCTCGGGTTTGGCAGGTTGATCCTGGTGTCTCCACAAGAGATCCCTTACATCCCTTGTGAGTGGTGTAGTTAGCTGCTGCTCTACCATCCCTGTGTGTTCCTTCTCCCTTTTCTCACCATTCAGAAAGTCCCTTTGTGCAGCTGCTTTGGGGAATTTGAGAGATCTAAGTTCAACTTTTTCCCTGGACATGACAGTGGGTTTCAGAAAGAGGTCATCTTTTTGGTGTCTACAGGACTGGTGAAGGTCTTTGAGATGAAGCAGTTTGCTGCTTTAATGTTAACTTCCATGCTGCTCCTCTGTCCTTAGAGGTGATAAAATTGATGCTACAAGAGGAGATGATCAGGAAGTAAAAAGAGGGAGGTGCTGAGTAAGCCCCTGCAGTCTGAAGGGTTTTACTTCAAAATTTCCTGGTCCTCAGGGTTTTCCTAGAGAGCCTGCCTTTAGTGAGAGGGCTCAGGAGAAAAACTGGGTGGATTGTACATGATGAATGTGAGTGACCTCCTGAGCCTAGGACTTAGGAAGGAGTGTGTGGACTTAGAGTTAATGCCTTTCTTCATTATGGACAGTGCTTCCAAAACTGTGAAGTAAAGGAGAATTAGACCATGAAGCATGGGAGAACAGGAAAACATCTTTTCTGGCTTCAGGATTGTTCATGGGAGGGTTCCAGGCTTCATTTTATTCACAGGTTTGGAATGGCTTTGGAAACCTCGTAAGACTTAACATATGGATGAGATGACGGTAGGGTTGTCTCTCTCCCAGGTCCTGGAGACAAGTCAATTAGCTGAAAAGGAGTTGGAAACAAGAGGCTGTGGCCCTGCGCTGCAGAACCACCCAAGGCAAACACAGCGAACTGCATGCTGTGAAAGTTACCCTGTAACTCATGGTTTGGGGTGACCTGTTACTGAAAGGGTTGTTGGGTATTGGAACAGGTTGTCCAAGGTAGTGATGGAGCCACCATCCCTAGAGGGATTTAAACAACTCATGGACCTGCTGTTGAGAGACATGGTTTAGTGGTGGCTTGTCAGTGCTGGGTGGAAGGTTGGACTTGATGATCTTAAAAGATCTTTTCCAACTAAAGATACTCCGTGGTTCTGTGATCTCTCACTGCTCAGGTTCTCTCTGCCTACACACCCCTGACAAACCGAAGGCAAACAGCCCACAGAACCTTCACAAACATCATTGCTATGTCCCCGTAGCCCTCGTACACACAGACGGGGCAAGGGGTTCTTTTCGGTCTCTTTTCTGAGGGACGGGGTACGGTGACGAGCCGTCACTGGGGTGTGCGTGTGTGATTCTGCTTCAGTAGCCGAGAAATGAGCAGCTGGGCTGGGCTGAGCTGAGCTGAGCGGCCTTTTGGAGCCCCCCCCCCCCCCGAGCCGCAGCCGCGGGTCCCTTGTGCGGCTGCGGGGGGCGAACGGGGAGGGGCCGCGCAGCCCCGCAGCCGGCGCGGGAAGCCCGTCAGTCCCGCACCGCCTCCCGCTCTGCTTCCCGCAGGAAGGCGCGGCGGGGTGGGACCGGGGGAGGGAGCGGAGGAGCCTCCCATGC
>VZRI01010410.1:75861-94074 GCA_013397515.1 Upupa epops | reverse complement strand
TCCTCATCTCGGGTGACCCTGGGTTTGCCGGTGCAGCAGAATCGTGATGGGGGGATCCAGGTGAGGAAACAATGCGGGGCCCTGCCCGGGCGCGGCCCCGGCTCAGCATCTGTGCAGCCCTCTCCGGGGAGCGGGGGAAGCGGCTTTGTGGCTCTGTCTCCCCCGAGGGTTCAGGTCTCCCTTCCCCAGCAGCGGCCCGAGGTGGGAGGGGGAGGGCTCGGGCTGGGAATCAGAGTCTGCCGCTGGAATAAAGGGAGGCAGCAGCCGTGTCAGCCAACAGCCTGGTGCACTGAGGGAAGAAAGCCCCGGCCGCTCAGTAGGAGACAGAGCTGACTGGGATGAGCTGAGCATCCCGGAGCAGCCCCGGCAGCCAGAGAGCTCCCGGCAAGGTGCCGGGGTGGGATAAACCCGAGTGGTTCCGTTTTACATTGCTGACTGGTCCACGGGGCTCTCACTTTGCAAACTTGAGTTTACACAAGGGACAACATGAGCTGAGACGACCCGAGTCTCGTTTTGCCTGATCCTTGGGTTCAGTGGCTTCGGTCCGTTGGTGGTGACACTGTGCCTGACACAAAATAGCAGTCTCAGCAGGACAAGGGAGGGGGTCTCTCCTTGTGTGGGAAAGGAGCTGTGGGGAGGGGGAGGGGGGATTCCCTGTGTACAAATGATCTGGGTGAATAACTCGAAGGGAGATGCAGACTCAGCCTGATGACGTTCCATATCTCCATTCCTTCTCCCTCACTACGCTGCAAAAATTTGAAGAAACTAATGTGGAGCCTTAAGGTGCCGCAGTATAAGCAGACTTAAAATGACGAGTTTTTTGTACAGATCATAATGGATTTGGGAATATTTTGAATAAAATAGCTTAATTGCAATGCAAGTGGAATAAATGGATCATAAAGTATTAATTTTCAAAACCACGGAAAAAGATAATTAGAAGCTAGTTGAATCTTCAAGCTGACCTGATCTCCTGGGTTCCCTCCCTGCCCCCACCCTGTCTAAATATTCTCTCGGTGCTCACTGAATGAAGTCTCCTGAGTCTGAAGTAACGTGTAACAATTTTCTGGCATGCAGCTGACAAAGGGAAGAACAGACTGACAGATCAATTTGTCTTTTAGGTGACAGTGTCATGTGGTTTATTTTCTCAAAGTTGCAAGGTTAGTGCAATGCAATACTGAAATAACTGGTGACATAGGGAGAATCTGTGCAGGAGGGATTTTGTTAGAAGACAGAAGACCATGTCGTAGAGCAGTGATTTGTTATGCCAGAAATCTTTATGTTCTTTCCACATGCTGGAATGCTGAACCTGTCAGAGAAAAAAGGCTTGGGAATAAAATGTGACCCCCTACGTGGTGTCGTATTGACAGTATTGAAGCTGCAGTGACCTAGGGCTGCACAGTACAATGCGTGAAAGAAATGCCTATATGTAAAATAGCCAAGTCTTGTGTGCAGTGCCTGCCAGTCATTTTTATAGCTTCAGTTAGCACAGCATTGCGGTATCTGCAGCTTGCTTACTATGAGCATGGAGGAAATTATTCCTACCCAGGAGCTATTACACATAAAGCTTTTAATTATACTGACTTCTGGCATTTTTAAAGCCATTGGGTGACTCTCATTCAGCCAACAAGCTTTTCTTTGTGGTACTGTCACCCTGTAAGCTTTAAGTCTAAGTATTTTTTTCATTCCCTGTGGGGCAGCAGTTGGTGCTCAGTACCTGCAAAGTTTCCCCAGAGCTGCAGTCAGCTGTAAAGAGGCCCCAGGAGGTCAGGTCAGTCCAGATGATGACTGAACTGATGTATGTGTGGTGTAAGGAGACTTTATCCTAGTATAGAGGGAGCAACTGTGATGTCTTTGAAATGCAACTGTCATCAGGAGCTGGAAGAGGCTGCTGCAGCCTCAGATGTCATCTGAGGTTAGAGCAGCCTCTGGGAGGCCAGGAAGACTGGAATTCTGCCTCATCTACAGATGACCTGTTCCCTGCATGTAAATGTCAAGAGTTAGGATGTTTTGCTTTCTGACTGTCAGTGCTGGTTGGGATTGTATGTGAGTTGACTGGTGTCTCATCTCCTCATCTCGTGCTCTTTTCTCACAAAGCTTTTTTTTTTTTCATTGAGTTGATACAACCTGCCATGGCCAGCTTCTCTCACTTCCATGGAAATCCTGTTGAAGTTTCTGAGGCTCCTTCTGGACATTGTATCTTCAATAAAGTCTGCCCTTTTGGTCGTGTTTTTTTATTATTCTCCTTGTCTTTCAAATATATAGGTCTGGTCATGTATTTTAACATTTCCACTCCCTCTTTCTTTTATGCTGTTCTGTGTTTCTCCCCTCTGTGACATCACTTATCCTGGCTCTAATCACTCAAAATGACTATTCTTTTCTTGAAAAGAAAAAAAGTCTCAAAATATATACTTTTAATATTAATAACATCCAAAGGATCCCATTACCTCCATTTTCTCTACCTGAATGTGTTCTGCCTTTTGACGATGTGTCAGAAGGGATTTCTCAAGCACTTGACTTCAAAGAGCACATTTATGGATTTAGAAACTTCTCTGTGTGGCTGTTGCAGTCTTTAGATATTGTGAAAGACCAAATTTGCTTTCTTGGGTATTAAAAAAGCTGTATAGGCCTTCAGCACATAAGGGATAAAGGAAAATGCAAAAGGAATAAATAACAATGCACTCAAACAGTGCTACTCCTGAGTGGGAGAACAAGAACAGTCATGACCTTCATTAGGTATGAAGCAACAAGAACTTTTTGGGAAGTCTGCATCTATTCCCGTGTTGTTTTTTAAAATAAAGTAGATGTTGACATTTTCCGTATGCAGCTTAGTGAAAGCTTTAGAGTATTTTGTCTACCCAGAAATGATTTCAGTTGCCTACTTATTCCGCCTCTGTATGGCACTTATCCCTGTTTTACTAAACAGCCTTGCTTGTTGAAAACAGCAGTGGGTGAGACTCCAGGTTGCTTTGCTATCAGACAGGCTTGTACAGCCGTATTTCTCCAATGATGAAAGAGAGGTATCAGGAGGACTTGGAATCTGTTTCAGGAAAGAGATCTGAAGTCCATTGGTCATGATTGCAGGTGATACACTTGTTTCACAGATGTTTTAGTGACGTGTACAGCTGTTTGGTGATTAAGGTTACAGATGTTGAGGGAATGCTGCTGCCAAGTATAGACTTCAGTGATCTGAAGTGCCTGTGGCATACCTTCAGACTTCATCTTCCTCACTGTGACGAGTGTCCTGGGTCATTACAAGGAAACTGTCTCTTCTCAGTGACCAGGCACATTTTTAATCTTAGAAAGAACATTCCATTGCTCTCATTACTCAAAATATGTCAGCTATGACCCATGTGCTGAGCTGTTAAGAAGCAGCGATATGCATTTAAAATAAACAAATGCAAGTTCTAAATTTTGACATAACTACTAGGGCAGTGACTTTGCAGTCTTTTAAAATTAGAATAGCAGTGGTGAACTGTGTAAGTTATCGGTATTAAAACAGGAAATTCCTTCAAAGTCCATCTCAGAGGGATCTGAGAAAGGTTTTAATGTAAATTAAAAGGAAAATGCAATTCTGATAAAGTAAGCAACTAAATAAAATAAAATACTCATTGTGGGGAGGCCAGAGTTCAGAGTGAAAAGCCTTTGTTCTTCACTAAGGATTTGACTAAATGTGCTTACTCAGGACTGCATTGGGGTGTGTCAAGGACATCAGCCAGCAGCTTTATGAACTGCATTGGTGTGCCCAGTCATCAGCACACTGCTGTGGTCTGGCTGTGTGTGAGAGGCATTGGGTGCTCACTGGCCCAAATCACTATCTGTTGTGATTGATTTGCAGGGCTCTGGGTATATAGATCAGTGCTAGAGGTGCAGGCAGTGTTTATCTGTCGGTAGTTTCTTCTGTCAGTAGTTCCTCAGTGCCTGAGTCAACATGCTCAGCCTGTGCTCTGCAGATGCAGTTTCCAAGGAATATGGAGAGATAGCTAGCTAGTAATTGTTATCAGTTGGAGTCCAGAAAGAAGTGTGTGGGAAATAACAGCAATTTCATCTCATCTGAGGGAGTTTATTCACTTATTCTCTCAGAAGAAAAAAACTGTCTTTGTTGCAGGAACATACCCAACCTGCACTAGTTTCCTTGGGGAAGCAGGCAGAGGAAATAATTCTCCTTATGCTACTTCCTTTCCCCATAGGGAATAATCTGGGAACACTGGTTTGACTTGTCCATTTCTGAATACATCTTATGTTCTTAGTTCAGGAGCACTCTCCAAGGGTTGAAGCAATTTCTTTCAAAGGGTTGTACAGTCCTGAACACTACATGTCCACCTGTCCCACAAAGCCTTTCCTCATGAAACTCTACATGTTTGTATTCACTCTTTCCCTTTTCCTGTTCCCTGGGAGTCTGAAGAGTGACTCTTGCGTGTTTCTCTCTTCCTTACTGGGATTTGGTTATTTTCCTTCATTAGCAGGGATAATAACAGCATTAAAATCAGTTTCCTTAGTGCCTCCTTACCACCTCCTTGTCACTGTTTGGAAAATGCATCCCTGTGACAGTTTGGTCCTGTGGAATTCTTTATCACTTGAGGGCTCTTGATGCTTTCACTATGACTTTAAAAATCAAAATACCTGTGGTTCTGCTAGGCTGACTGGCAACTAGCCCCCCACTCCCTGGTGCCAGAGATCCAACAAATTTAACATCTCTTTCTCAAGTTTCCATGGATACCTTAGTAGAGCACATGCTGTAATCAGAACGGCAGGGCATGTAGTTTGCAAAAGCTTTTAGTATTGTCATTACAGAACTGCTGCAAAATCGACCTTTTGTAGTAGCTCTCTGGCTTACTCAGCTCTGCTCCTGTTCTGGTTTTAGCCATAGAAACTCCTTCCCAGGCTGTACCATCAGCTTGTCACCAGGACAGTATAACTTGCCAGTTGGTTATCTGGCAGATCAGACTATTTTGCTAATGAATTGTCTGTCACATGTGGCATCAGTTTTTGCAGTTTTATAATAACTAATAATCTCTTATTTTCCCATATTTGAACAAAATCAAGTTTAATAGCCTTGATGAATATAAAGGGATTTATATAAAGCATCATTTGTGCTGACTACTGTGACAAGTTATGGCTAGCCTGGTTTGGCCTTTTTTTTCACCCTGTGTCCCTTGTTCTCTGGTTACTGGGAGAGGGGGGGGAATGTAGGGAGAGAGGTTTGTTTTCTTTTGTTGAGACCCTACAAATATGTGAATCATGTTTGGCATTCCTGAAGGCTGTAAAAATGATGACAAACATTTTAAAGTATTTGTTCCAGTTCATGGAATCATAGAATGGTTCTGGTTGGAAGGGACTTTAGAGATCCTGTGGTTCCAAACCTCCTGCCATGGGCAGAGACACCTCTCACCAGACCATGTTGCATTCATCCTAGCCTGGAACACTTTCAGGGATGGGGCATCCACAACCTCCCTGGGCAACCTGTTCCAGTGCCTTCTAACTCTCACAGTGAGGAATTTTTTCCTAAAATGTAATCTAAGTTTCCCCTCTTTTATCTTGAAACCATCCCCCTTGTCTGGAGTCCCTTGTAAAAAAGTCCATCTTTCCTCTAGCCCCCTTCAGGCTCTGGAAGGCTGCCCAAAGTTAATGTTTTTTAAAAAAGGAGTCACTGTGTGCATCCAGCTTGAGGCACTGCAAGGTACTTCATGGATCTAGGAGTGTTTGATAGCCGAATAACCCTTTTGCCTTCTAGATAAAGAAATATTCCCCAAAGTTTTCTTCCTGTGTGCTGGACACACAGTCCGAAAAAGCTGAACAGTAATCTTACTCATTCTTTGTACAATATTCCTTTGAGTAGTTTGATCTGGAAAGGTATGTTTAGGGTTGTGTTGTTTTTGGGGTTGTGTCTTGATATTGTTCTTAAATAGGAACTTGCAGTAAAACAGAGATTTTATAACTGTAATCTTTTGATCTTGCCTTTTAGAAACAAAACACAACTACCCAGTTCACTCTCAGCTTGTGAACTGGTTTTTTTCCCGAAGAAAGTGATTAGCATCCAAATGTTTTATGAGTGTGGTCCCAGGAATTAGAGCGTAATCTTATTAGTGCTATTCCTGACAGCTTGGCAGTGAGCCAAGTAGACAAGGTAGATGATGATGGAGAAGCAGAAGGAAACCTTTTCTAGGAGGGTATCTTTTCACAGAACATAGGTGCTGTTTTCTTTTCTGTTTCTTGTATGTTTGTGTTTGTAAGAAAGGGAGGAGGAGAGATGTGCAGGAAAGAACACTTGTGCAGAGGCAAATAGTGCAAGGAAGCCCAAAGAAAGTAAGTTCTTAGAAAAGCTGGCAGTAAGAAAATAGGTTTATTTGGGTGTATGAAAGGTGCCTGTTACAGAACTATACTGGTAGAATATTTAGAGAGGTTCTTGACAGTTACCTTTTACCCCTCAGAGCTGCAAAATCTGTTGTTAACCCACTTTTATCACAACATGCAGCTTGCCCTCTCTGACATGAAAACTAGGATCGGTTTTATCTCTCCTGGCAGTTGTACATGGGTGTGGAATAGCTGGAATCTAGCAAGAGAGTGGTAAGTATAAGGTGTTGCTGGTGAGGTCTACAAACCTAAGGTTCTGGGTGTGAGCGGCTTCTGAGCAAGTTGGAACCATATGGGGACTGGGAGAGAAGAGGGAGCTGACTGATGGCAAAAGCTGCGAAGTCCTTGGGCTGTTCAAGGTGGAGCTGGATTTAAGACCTCAAAGTGTAGATAGTGAATGGGTTTGAGTCTAAGGCAACTTTAAGGGCAGACTTAGCTACCGTTAAGGACCCAGTTGTGTAGTAAGATTGGGAGAGTGATGATTCTGTTTTAGTCCACTTTACAAGCAGTAGAGAGGTCAGATCAAATGTAAGTGAAATAGTTTAGCCTATGTCCTGTCAAAAAGAGGAGAAGGGAAGATAATCCATGTGGCATTTTCAGAAGGTTATTGCAAGTTCTTCTGTGTTTCTTTCATCTTAAATTAAGTTCACAGAAAATCATTAGTGTGATTTAGTTTCCCTTTGCTGGTGATGTGCAGGAAAGTGATTATTATCCACAAAATGAGTGATGGGATGAATATAAGGTTGTTTATTTAATGATCTTAATACTGTTTAAAACCTAAATTAACTTAGAAATCTTGGTAACTGTAGAAAAAGAATTTCTGCAGTCAAGCTGCAATCACGATGGGAGGCAATATAAAAGTGTAGATGGAAAAGGTCAAAGTTGTAATGAGGAATGTGCTGTATTTTTAGATTTTTTTTTTCCAAAGAATTGGGAGATTTTTTTCCTTAGGAAATCACTGTGCTCTAATTGGTATAAATGCGATGAATACTAGCTCTTTGGGTGACCAATTATTATGAAAGGGTATCAGGAAACTTGGATTTGTATCAGGGATTAGCGCTGGCTGTATTCATAGAAGGGAAGTGTATTGCAGCCTTCAACCAACCAGCTGGATGCCTACTGGCATTTTAAAACAAAGAACTCTGACTCCATTGATGGTGATAGCTGTGGTTTCATTGGTTGCAGTAGAAACAGAAGGGTTTTACTTCTGATAGGAAATATGGGATCTTTTTGCTGCACATAAGAACATTTGAAATGTTTTTTTCTGTATTTGCTTCTTCCTCTAGCTTTTTTGTTATTGTTGTTCTATAATTATTTTCAAAGGCCGTCTTTGTATTCACAGGGAAATGCTCTAGGTTGTCATGTTACATTTAGAAGCAGTGACATTTTGTCCTTAATGCAAAGCAAAATCTCAGCAGTAGAAGAAGCTGAATAAGGTTTTTTTCATCAGTGCAGCTATTGCCAGCTAATAGCAATATGGTAAACCCCTCTCTTCCTGTTGGGCAAACATCATTAGCAAGCTTTCCTTGCAGCAAAATTAGCACTGCTGCCCAAATATGGGCAATATATCATGATATCCAGTGTTTCGAATGAAATATGCTTGTTTTCAATTCCATTCTTTTACTGCTTGATGGTTGCCCTAATACCCATATCTGATTTGGAACACCTGTTTACTTTTATTTTTTCTTTTAATTTTAAATCCACAGCTATTGCATGATTGGAAAGGAAGCATTTCGTTAAGATTTTGGTATGACCAGCAGCCTAACTGAGATCATACCTACCTAACTGGACACATTCTTCTTTGATCTGCTCTAGAACAATGTGCTCTAGCAGGGAAGAATTGGACCAGGTGATCTCCAGAGGTCCCTACCGACCCCTGCCATTCCATAATTCTATGTTTTTTGATATAGCAATGACTCTCAGTAGCTGATAGGTGGCTGGAAATTCCAGAGAAATAGCCATCAGGTATGTGCACGTGTTTGATCTGTGGAAATGATCCATGTGCACACAGCAAGTTCTGTTAACATGGATTTATTTGAGCCATAATAATTGTCTCCAGTGGGAGCATTTTTAGTAGGTCTAATGCATCCTGTCTTACCCTGTGCATCTGGTTCATCAGCCTACAAATAATGAGAAGCTGAGGAGATTTGGCATATGGAGCAGTGAATATGTATTATAGAAATCAAAAAGTGCTACTGCTGGTTTCATTTTGAGGCAGGATGGTGGAGGGCTGGCAATCTCGGGCCTTTGAGAGAAGCTGGAATAGGGTGTGGTAGCCAGGTCTTTGAAGTGTGTCTCAAAGTTCAGCCAGAGGTTCAAATCTGCACAACGAATGGAGTTCCTTGAATTCTATATTGAGTGTTAAAAAAATGACTTCTTATTGTGAAAGCACTTCTTAAAGTGTCAGAAACATGATCTGAAATAGGGAAAAGTATTGATCCTACTCTCGATACAGAAAATAATGAGGAGGGTTTAAATACCAGTGTTGAGTTTGTGGACATTCTGGTGGGATAGAAATAAAAATGAACTTAAGATACATTGATTAGGTTATAATAAATAATCAGTGTTCAGGCATGTTCCTACAGAGAGATGGTTTCCTAGTGATACTAGCTAATTTTGGTTTGCAAAATAGCTATAGGAAATCCAGACAGTGAGGAGCCCCTTTCACCATCACTTGGAAGCGAGGTCTGCAAATGCTCAGAAAGTGCTGTTCTTTCCTGGCCAAACCTTCTCTTCTCTGGTCATGACTGGAGTTCTGCAGAATGTGTCTGAAAAGGGTCCACTCTGGGGTTTCTGGTGGCAGATTCAGGGCTTGATACAGTGTTTAAATGTTTTTTTTTAAATGATGTTTTTGTTATACTTTGGTGGTTTTCTGTTGTTCTTTTTTTTGGTTTGAGTACAATAAACTGGTGACAAAAGACATAGCTAGAAATTTCTCCCCTCCTCTGACCTCTGATCATTTCTGTGCTTTATGCTGTTGAGCCACACGTTCTGCTTCCCAAATTCCTACTTTCACTTGTCTTGTTGAATTCTTACTCAGTGACCTCTCTTATGAGGACAGGCTGAGAGTTGAGGTTGTTCAGTCTGAAGAGGACGTTAGAGCGACCTTCCAATCCTGTGAGAAGGCTGGAGAAGACTGTTCACAAGGGCAGGGAACTATAGGACAAGGAGTCATGGTTTTAAGCTGGAAAAGGGTAGATTTAGGTTAGAGATCAGCAAAAAGTTTTTTAATCTGAGGGTGGTGGATGCTTGGAACAGGCTGCCTAATTGGTGGTTGAGACCCCATCCCTGGAGACATTGAAGATCAGGCTGGAAGAATTCTGAACAATCTGGTCTAGTGAGTGATGCCCTTGACTTGTTTTAGCGGGCCTGGAGTAGATGAGCTTTGGAGGTCCCTGATTCTATGGCTTTTGCAAAAAACTTCAGCTTATGTGTTCTCTGTGCAACCTGGGTTGCAGGGAACCTTGGGTTAGCAGAGAATCCTCTGCTTTACTGCTGCAGAAATTTCCCTGAACAGCAAATTTTCCTGATGCCTGGTGTAGCTGAATTATGTAAAGTTAAATATTTCATAGAAGCTGAATTAAATGATAAAGAGAAGATTTTGTGTGGCTGCTAAAAAAAGATAAATTTTTTTAGTTCCACCTTAGGGACTTGTGACTGTGAGGTTTAGCTGCCATCTCTCTTAAAGCAGGTTTAACTCTCATGTCTGAAAATGGTTTATCTGGGACTGTAGTGGTGCATGTCTGATACTTGCAGTGGTTCGCTAAAACTGGTTTATCTGGTCTTGGGTAGCAATTTGTGTCAGGGACTCACAAATATTCGGAACAGAACTATCATCTCCCAGAGGATACCAGTTGCTGTTACCTGAACTTTTAAATTAAATAAGGAGATTGGTGCTGCTGTCCAGATCTTTTAGAAGATCATATTCAGCAGAATTGGTGTCTGTGAAATGTTCACACCGCATCAGCTAGGATTTTGTAAACACTCTAGACTTTGCTTTTATTCTGTGTTCTGTGACGCTTAAAGGCTAATCTTCTGGGCATTTTGTTGAAAACTAGAATGTGACTGATCATTTACTAAAACCAGAAAAAGCTAAACTGATTAGCTACTGCAGGGAACCACAGGAAAGAAACTGCTGTATGTGTTCAGATGAAAAGAAGGAATAATTTAAATTAAATCTAATCCAGCAATTGAAGCTAAAGTTATAATGGACATGATTCATTATTAATACAGGATCTGCTGATCTCATAATTTCACCAATTCTGCATTGTTTGGGGATTTGGAAATCAGATGGGACTCCTTGAATGTTAAAAATCATGTTGAAAATTTGTGTCTACTCTATTTTCCCTTCCTCTTCTGGCCATGTTGGAAATACACAGCATCTTCTTGGGCAATTGTTCAGGTTAGCATGAAATTTAGAACTTACAGTGATGTGGTCAAATTAATTCTGTACACATTTAATTAAATTATTCTGATACAGAGTCATATTTCAGGTTAACGTTTGTATCATTGTTTCATAAGTGAATCAATTTATATTCAAGAAGTTTGCATGATGCATAGAAAATGCTTGGTTTATATATCAGTCTTAGTGTTCGAAGACTTACTTGAATTTGGATTCTAAATCAGATTCCTCCATTTATTTTGGTGTGCAGTTTGTCAAGAGTTAAGCATGTGTTTAACACATGCTGTTTGGCTGCATGTTTTTTTCATAGTGTAGTCTAACACAGATGCTCAGTAAACATGGCAGATACAGTTGGAGCTTGAGCTGTGTGAGATGTTAGTTGGCTGTGGGTTTTTTTGTTACAGAAGCCTTAAAAAGTCATCATGCTTTTAAGAACTGTTTCAAATACCATGATAGTGGGTCAAGGGAGGTCCTCCCCCTCTACTCTGTCCTGGTGAGGCCACGTCTGAAGTACTGCATCCACTTCTGGGCTCCCCAGTTCAAGAGGAACAGGGAGCTACTGAAGAGAGTCCAATGCAGAGTCACTAAAGTAATGAGGGGGCTGGAGCATCTTCTAATGAGAGGGCAAGGGCTGTTCAGCCTGGAGAGGAGGAGACTGAGGGGAGATCTCATCAATGCCTTTACATATCTGAAGTGTGAGTGTCAAGATGATGGGACCAGGCTTACTCTTGGTGGTGCCCAGTGACAGGGAAAGGGGCAATTGGCACAAACCGGAGCACAGAAGGTTCAATTTGAATGTAAGGAAAGGCTTTTTAATGGTGAGGGTAACACAGCTCTGGCACAGGCTGCTCAGAGAGGTTGTGGAGTCTCCTCCTCTGGAGATATTCAAAACCTACCTGGACATGTTCCTGTGTGAGCTGCTCTAGGAGAACCTGCTCTAGCAGGGGGAGTTTGATTAGATTGTCTGCAGATAATCTAATCCCTTCCAATCCGCACCACTCTATGATTCTGTACTATCCAGGTCATCTTTTCAAATCGTTAAGAAGAGGAATTTTCTCATAAAGGTTAGGTAACCTTTTTTGTGTGTGTTGTGTGCTTGCAAATGAGATTGTTTGCAACCCTTTTACCATTCTTTGACTTGGAACAGATGCTTTTTTTTTTAATCTTTCAGATCAACCAATAACAGTCTTTATAAATAAAACATTTGTAAATATTCTGGCATACTAATGTGTTTACTGCTCTTCAGAGCACACTGTAAAACTTGTGAGACATTCATGTTTTATCCCTGTTAACTCAGTAAAGTATTAAAGCTCCCACATGAATAAGTATATTTTAAGAGCATTCAGTTTAGATAAGAGTGGACAGCATAGTGTTACAAATGTCTTAATTTCATTAGCTTTTAACAAGTATTTCACTACTTGTTAGTGGTCTGTCTTGACTTCAGTATGGCATTTGACACAGTCTCACATAGCATCCTCACAGCCAAACTGAGGAAATGTGGTCTGGATGATGAGGTAGTAATGTGGATTATGAACTGGCTGCAGGATAGAAGCCAAAGAGTAGCGATTAGTGGGACAGAGTCTAGTTGGAGGCCTGTATCTAGTGAAGTCCCACAAGGATCAGTACTGGGACCAGTCCTATTCACCCTATTCATTAATGACTCAGATAAGTGATTAGGGTGCACTGTCAGCAAGTTTGCTGATGACACAAAGCTGGGAGCTGTCACAGGCACCCCAGGAGACTATGCTGCCATTCAGTGAGACCTGAACAGGCTAGAGAGCAGGGCAGAGAGAAACTGAATGAGGTACAAGGGTAAGCATAGAGTCTTGCATCTGGGCAAGAACAACCCCAGGGACCAGAATAGGTTGGGAACTGATCTGTTGGAGAGCTTGGAGGAGACTGAGGGGTGGCCTCATTCATGTCTATAAATATGTGAGGGGTGGGTGTCAGGAGGATGGAGCCAGGCTCTTTTCAAGGTCATCTGATGATAGAACAAGGGACAAAGGGTACAAACTGGAACAGAGGAGGTTCCATATAAATGTCAGAAGGAACTTCTTCCCCGTGAGGGTAACGGAGCATTGGAACAGGCTGCCCAGGGGGGTTGTGGAATCTCCTTCTCTAGAGAAGTTCAAGACCTGCTTGGATGTGTTCCTGTGCAACTTGGTCCCTAATGATTGTATGATTCTATGACTAAACCCAGGTTGACTGTCTTGCTAGTCATTTTCTGCAATTGCCAACCTCTCTGATAAATGACTTTTTAACTTCCCAGTGTTCTGAGGTGCACTTACTAGTTTATCAGCTCTGCAAGCTCTCTGATGTTGTCAGGGCCTCTTTTAACAGCCGAGCTACTATACAACTATTACAGGTGCCCCAGTTATTGCACATGATTAGTAGTCTCGTGAAATGAGTGTCAATGTAATACAACTGCTGCTTGTGCAAACACCATAGCAACTGCACAGTCACTATAACAGCACTGTTTGGTTAAAATCTTCCTTTGATACTGTAGAGTCTGTAGCATTAGAGCAAATTCACCATTAGAGCAGTCTTCTCTCCTTATTAAACAAAGCTCTAGGCTGGAGGCATGTAGGACTTGCACACTTGTGGGGAAGAAGGATGTATACAACTGCCTGAAAGGAGGTTGTAGAGATGTTAGTTCTGGTCCCTTCTCACAAGGAACAAGTGTTAGACAGTCAGAAATGACCTATAATTGCTCCAGTGGAAGTTTAGATTGGACATTAGGAGAAACTTCTTATTGAAAAGGTCATCAAACCTTGGAACAGGCTGCCCAGGGAGGCAGTTGGATCATCATCCCTGGATGTGTTTAAAAATCATATGGGATTGGGTTTAGTAGTAAACTTGGGATAGTTGTTGGGATAGTTAGTCATGGTTGGACTTGATCTTGAAGGTCTTTTCCAACCTGAGTGTTTCTATGATTGTGACTCCCTGTGGAATTATTCAATTTACCTGAGTGTTTGCAGAAGCAGCAGTGAATACAGTGAACCAAAGTCATGGACTTGCAAGGTTTTTTTTCACTCTGGTCAAGAGTTTAACCTTCCAGCATCGCTGATCAGTTGATGAGAAATAGAAATTAGCCCTTACACATATCAAGCCTTTAAGCATGAGCTTTTAAGAGCATTCTGAAACGGAAATGGACAATTTATACTAAAGGTTTTCAATGCAATTATCAAAGTCTGTTTTCTACAGCTAAGACAGACCTCTACTTTATATTTGTCATTTGTTAGCAAATCTTTTTATGCTTGTGGATATGTTGAGTGCCCTTTTATAGGTTTTGCGTCTCCAGATCATCACATGTTAATTGTGTTGATTAAATTCGTGGTAGAACGTCACCCAAGTTAGCAGTTTCATTGAATGAAGACGAATATTATGCTGGTTTTTTAATCTGTGCTCTCTGAGAGACCAAAGAATGTGTATGCTGTCACACCGGATTTTCTGAGTGCCATACAGGGCTATAAATAACTTCTCAAGGTACAGCCAGGCTTATAACTGAAGACAGGCTGGAAAACAGATAGCTGAAACATGAGAGCTGAAACAGGTAACAAAAAGAATTAGCAACAAAGAGAAACACTAGAAACATGTGGACAGTGATTTGCTGTCTATGCTTTTGTGCTTCAAAGCCATGTCTGAAGTAGGGGAAATTACTGTTTTCCAAAGATGTTGATTCAGTCTTGTGATGTCCCAGTCTGCTCAGGAAATGTTGTTTCAGGTCCAGTCAGGAATGATAGTGGGGTGTAAGGAAGGTGTTTTGTTGCTAATTCCCCCTTTTCTTTATTCCTATGTTGAAATATGGCTCTTCAGCATTATTAAAAATGCCATGTTGATGGTACAAAAACTAATCTGTTTCAAAAAGAGGAAGAAATTTCACAAAGGAGGTTGATAACAGCATCAGAGGCTGATAACATCTGAGCCAATTATATCTTAGCACTCCAAGTGGATTCTGTGCTTATCCCATTTGGCCTGTGGCTTTTTGTATTTCACTACAAGAAGAGTAACATAATATGTATTCCTGCGGAACTTGAGTAGGAAATGTGAATGTTGTGCTTTTGCTAATGCTTCTGAAGATCAGGCTGAACAACATCTCATAACCACAAGACAAACAAATGTTTCAAGAGCAATAGTAAGATTTAGAGGAAGATTTTTTTTCCCTGTGGCAGATTATCGCATAGTCACTTACTGCAGAGTTTCTGCGTCTTCCTAGGGAAACACCATACACTTATTACCAGGAACAGCAGGATTCTTCATTGAGTAGTTGTAACATGTTGGAGAGCTGCTCCTGTGTTGTTGTAGAATAATGCTCTGAGTTGTAGATCATGTCTAGAAATTACATACTAAGCAGAAACAATAATTTTTTTGTGTCAAACATCCAAGCAGGTGACAAATATATGTAGAAGTGCTTTATTTAATATTTATTAGGGTTATTAATCTTTAGAGATTTCTTAAATAATTCTGTTTTATATCTAATTAGCTTATATCTGCAGAAGATAATTCAGTAGACTCCAGGCTTGAATTTTGGGGGCAGAAGGGTATGAGCATGGACAGGACATGTGGTACCTTTTTTGACATTCCATTTTGATGAACTATTGCAGTCTCCTTGAGAGAATACCTCTTATATATGTATCCAAGTCACCAGTCCTTTCCTATCATCAACAAGTTAAATACAAGAAGTAAAAATACAAATAGTGCATTGGACTGTTTGTCACTCTGCATTGTGTGCAGGGTGGAAATATTTCTTTGATGATTTGTTAATAATACTTTCCCTTTTCCCAGCTGGATTCTGTCCTGCAGTAGTGTTAACAGCTGCAAGATGTTTCAAGGCAGGGCGTAATTGAAGAACAAAACCAGAGAAAGTATTGGGAAAGTTTCGCAATAAAGGCTCACATTGGAATAATTACAACTTTTTCTTACAGCATCATCAAATTGGTATCAACTCCTTGTTTTCTCTTTAAATGAGTCTGTCTTTTTCACTCTCACAACTTGTGTGGTTTCTGCATTCATACATTTAAATCATAGGCTGCTAGTGTGAGTGTGTAGCGTTTGAGCGGCTTGTACCACTGTGACTCCTGGATACATTTAGGAAGACTTTTAAAATTTATACATGATAATGTACTGGGTAAAAGTTAGTCATGAAGGTCAAACAAACATTTTAAAATCAAAACTGCAGTTGTTTTGTCTTAGCATGTTGTAAGGCCAAACCATATATTTAAGGTGGCAGCTGTGGAATTTGCTTCCTTTTTTGGCAGATTTGTTACAACAGGAAAATGGTGTAGGAATACACAAAGCAACAGTCCTGCCCTGCTTATTCTGCTTGCTGTTGCTGAAGAATTTACATGGAACAATAGAACAAGGGGTCATGGTTTTAAGCTAGATAAGAACAAATTTAGGCTGGACATGAGGAAAAAGTTCTTGAATCTGAGGGTGGTGGATCGCTGAAACAGGTTGCCTAGAGAGGCGGTGGAAGCCCCATCCCTGGAGACATTTATGATCAGACTTCATGGGGCTCTGATCAATCTGTTGCAGTTAGAGATGCCTCTGCTTGTTGTACAGGGGTTGGACTCAATGACCTTTGGAGGTCTCTTCCAACCCCACAGGCTCTGTGATTCTATGAATTTTTGTTTCCTTTCAGATGCAGTTTCTACATCAACTTACTCATCACCAGCCAAAAGTTTGGGAGACCCTGGAATAACACCACTGTCTCCATCACATATTGTGGTAAGAAATTCACTTTTAAAATATACTGTATGTTGACATAATCTCCCCTGCCTGTTGAGTGGGAATCATTTCTTTAGAAAGTTGCAATTTCCTTGATCCCTTCTCTGTTATCCATAGTCTTAAGTGATCTTTTGATTTTGTTTGGGTTGAGGTCATTCATTTCACTGGGGTCCTGGTTTTGCTTTTTTTCTACTTGCCAAACTGATAGATTTACTCTTGTATAATTTTATATCAAACACGGGGGCTTTATCCTCAGGGTTTTCAAGTTCTGCCCCTGACTTTATCACTGATTTGTTTAGGTAGCCTTTAAAAGTCCCCTTCTGTTCAGAAAAAGAAGAGATACACAATACCCAACAGTAAGATCCAAATGCTCAGAGAAAAGAATCTCTTCCAACATAGAGAGTCTCAAAAATGAACTGTTTTAAGTTCTTAAGGAAAAAAAACACTTCTGTGAGCTTTTAGAAACAAGTAAATGGCATGTAAAGGTAGTGTGTTTTAGTCTCTTTTAGTCATGCTCATTTTTCTGATAAGCTCACATTAAAACCAAGTCCCATGTTTTTTTAGGATCGTATGTGACACAATATGTGCACAGTGTAATCCTTGCTATTGCAAGGGGATCATGTTCCAAACACTTTGCTATCCTTGTTGGGTTTTTTCCTTAGCTTTGTAAATCAAGTCCATAGTTCCCTCTTTACGTTTATCAGACTGTTCTCTCATAAATGTTTGGTTTTATTCCTTTTCTCCATGTATCTGGGACTTCCCCCTTTTCCTTCCGTCATACCAATGAATATGTGTCCTCTTTTGGTTACACTTGGCCCTTAAAATCTTTGAGAAAGGTGTATAAATGACATAGTGCCCTAACTGGAAAGCTTCATTAGGAGAATCCAAACACCTCTTACTGAGACCAAGCCTTAATATTCTCATTCCTCCATGTTAAGCAGCAGGCCTATGGGATGATCTTGGAAAATGCAGGGACACAATAGAAAGGTGCTGGAAGTAGCAGGCATGGAGATAACAAAGAGATGTGAAGAAGATGCTTGTAGAGTGAGCAGATTTGGCAGTGCCCCTGTGAACGATATGTAATGGGTTAGAGTGAGGGTCTAAATCGGTTTGGGTTGGTGCCTGCAGTTCAAACACACCAACTGGCTCTCAGGAAGAATTCAACAGGCAATGAAGCAACTTTGCTAAAAAGAAAAGAATTTTTTTGAACTCATCACCAAGAAAAGGAAAAAATCACCAAAGAAGTAGAGGAATCAAAAAAGTAACTATCACAATGCTTTCACACACACTGAGAGAAATGGGAGAATGGGAGACAGCTAACACATAAGTTTTTGGCTTTAGATGAGAGCCTGGGAAAAAACAAGTATACATCAACACTCATAACTATGAAGCCACCACACACACACACACACACACTTGCACCCCACTTCCAGAAGGGAAAGGAGGGAGGGGGGCAGAAATATACATCTGATGCTTGTAGGAAAGTTCCTTTTCCAGTCCTCTTGCAGATTCACCTTCCCTTGTATGTCTCAGGCATATCTGTAGCTCCCCTCTGCTTGGGAGCTCTTCTTTGAGGAAATAACAGCATCAGATGTAAGATATAACAGATTTCCAGTGTCTTTCTGTTTACCAAAGGTCAGGAGGTACCTCTCAGCATCTCAGGGGCAGAGCATACAGCATTGTGGTGGTGCTGGTCACGGGTAATGCCTGTTGTGTTAAATAGGCTGTCTCAG
>VZRI01010410.1:40213-75625 GCA_013397515.1 Upupa epops | reverse complement strand
CTTGCACCCCACTTCCAGAAGGGAAAGGAGGGAGGGGGGCAGAAATATACATCTGATGCTTGTAGGAAAGTTCCTTTTCCAGTCCTCTTGCAGATTCACCTTCCCTTGTATGTCTCAGGCATATCTGTAGCTCCCCTCTGCTTGGGAGCTCTTCTTTGAGGAAATAACAGCATCAGATGTCAGATCTAACAGATTTCCAGTGTCTTTCTGTTTACCAAAGGCTCAGGAGGTACCTCTCAGCATCTCAGGGGCAGAGCATACAGCATCGTGGTGGTGCTGGTCACGGGTAATGCCTGTTGTGATAAATAGGCTGTCTACAGGGCCTGCTACAGGGCCTTTCCTCTCTTTTCTTCTCTCTTGTGGTTAAAGCTCTGAGGGAGGGAGCAGGTTAGGGGCTCACCACTGTCTAGCATCTTCAAAGGCGATCTAGCTGAGAGGTGTGTTTGTAGGAGCTCCCCTCTCTTTGGCCAACTGCCAGGAACAGGATGAGCTGGCACTGGTTTTTTGAAGTCTCAGGAAAAGAGGGCTGTAGTTGCCTCTGTGGCAGAGCTGCAGCCAGGCTAGGCTAGGCTTCTTCTGTGTTCCACCTTTTGGTGGCAGGTTGGCAGAGAGCCTTTGCTCATGCCCCACCCCACCCTAGTGGAGCGGCAGGGGAAGCTCTCTGCAGAGGAGTGTTCTGTCTTACAAGAATTACAGGAGAAGGGAAGAATACAGTAAGTACCTTCCCTTTTATAGGCTTTGTCCACCAATCACCTGTGGGGTCAGGACACGGACCCAGGGGTCTGCTAGGAAAGCTGTATCTAGCTTCAAAGCAAAATGCTATTTCAGCGTAAAAGCACCAAAATTTGATAATTTTCAAACTGCAACAGCTTGATAGTAACAGTTTCTTCCAAAATAGAAGTACAAGCTGATAGTACAAGCTGAGCAGCAGTGGGGGAGGAGTCAGATATGACCTGCGTAATAAAAGGTCAATGAGGACATTCTGTGGTGTTGTACATGGAACTGGATGTAGTACCCTCCTTCACTGTTCACCTGCCTATGGCACACAGCTTTTTCACCAGTGTTTCCAGCTTGTTTTCCTGCCTTGCTGAGCTGTTACTGCTTTGATCACCATGAGCACATGAAAAGCAGTTCCTTGCTGTTCATGGCATATTCCTCCTTTATATAGGCTTTATGTTAGGCAACAGCAGACTGGAGAGTGGTACCATTCCCTGTTTATTCATATGGTGCTTTATGTCACATCATTATGATTTGGGCCATAACCCTTCCATCTCTTTCTAGTTAATGTTCCCATGTTGCCCTTGACAGTGTTTTTTAGAGATTTCAGGATTACAGGTAGAAGGCAGGGAGAAGGATTCAATCTGATCAGGTCTCCTCATTCCAGCACAGGCAGGAGGAAAGAATGCATGTAGTGCTTACAAAATAAGTGTTCTGGAAATTCTTATAAATAAGCAATTATCATGGGATACGAAGCTTATTGCTGTATTTTGGTTTGCTCTGTTTCCAGAAGTTTTGAATGGTTGTAGTACCTTAAGTTCAAGGTTATGACATCATTAGCCCCTAAAACCAGCAAAGGAATCCCAAATACACCATGCTGATGGGTATAAACATATTCTTCAGTTAATCAGTTTAAGGGGAAAAAACACACAACAGATCAGTGCACAAACCAATAACCTGGTGTTTAGACCCAAGTTGTAATGATACAGGGTAATAGCTGTTCAAAAAAATCACTGTGAAGGAAACTCTTGATTCAGAAGGTTATGCATAAAAGGCTCCAGCAGATATATTGAGCTGTATATTGAATTTGTACTTCATTTGGAATGTGCAGCATTATGGTATTCACTTTGATTACAAATACAACCTTAGGGAAGTCCTTGTTTCCACTGAAGAGATACGCAAGTCTGAGAGAGCAGAAATACTGAGGGGTAAGCAGGCTTCAGTTCTTCTCGTCAGTGACTCAGTGTCTGTTTTGCTTCTGCTATTTAACAGAAGGACTCTGATGCAGATGATGCTGTAGAACAGTTATATCTTGTTGTTGTGGCTATTGATTTTGGCACAACATCCAGTGGCTACGCCTACAGCTTCACCAAGGAACCAGAATGTATTCATGTAATGAGGTAAGGGCTGCAATGCAGCATTTGGTTTTCAATTGTGGTAGCATGGTTTGTCTGCTGTAGCTGTAGATGTTTTTTACAGGAGCCTGATGTGTCTGCATTTGTCTAGTATTGAATACAGTGTACACCTTAATCATTGTTTTAGGGTTTTTTATTTTTGCTACTTATTGTATTCTAATTTGCTTTACTAATCAATGTGAATGTGTCCTCTTATCTGCTTGACGATGACATGATGACACTAGTAAAAGGAGGAATGACTTGAGTATTTAGAATTGTCCAGGGAGCAGTGATAATTACTAAGTCAGGTTGCCCTTATTTCAGAGCTGCAGAGAAACTACACATTTATTAAGGGTCATGGCATTTCCCAGGAGCTACCCAGCCCCTGCAATCAGGCTTATATAAATTTGTATGTACAGTGCTTAGTTACTTGCAACCAGAAAATGATAGTTTGTTTGGCAGATTTAAGCTTTCTGGCATTAAGTTTTAATCAAATATCTGATAATGAATCAGTGATACTGGGAAATAAATGAGCAAAAGGCATGGATGTGAAAATTAAGGTTTGATGTGAAATCTGTTCTGCATTATAAATGTGTAAGGGACAGAATTTAGGTGCTGCAAGTTTTTTATTGCTTGATTAAATCCACACAGCGTAAATGTGTGGATTACAAATTAATGCAGTTGCAGATGAAGAACTGTTATGGCAGGTATGTGAAAGGATTGCTTTATAAACCAATTTTATAACCTATACAGTTCTTATTACAGCATCTTTAATACAACTATGTTGTAACAAGGCCAAGGCATAGATTATTTCAGACATAAACTATATATCAAGGGTTTAGCTAGAGAAGTTCTAGAGAAAGCTGCTGTTACAGCAGTAGTTAGTATGCTGTGTGCAGTGTTTGCAGCACTGTAATACTGAGAACAAAAGGGCAAAAAGACTAACTTGTCCAGCGTGTTATACTGTAATTTTTCAAAGCAAAGATCCTGGCTGAGTGCAGCACTCTAAATCTCTGCAGACGGTATTGATTGTGCAGTCAGGCTGCATAATTGCTTTGTATAGGGTTGCAAAGTATTTCAGAGATCTAATGCAACTGAGTGGTCTGAAATATCCTATAAAGGGAGATAAGTTTTGGGATGGTATTATGTCATCCAATTGGAAAGACACCTCCCATTTTCACCGTGGACACGTAATGCTTTAAGACCTTTTACGCATCTCATCCATCTAGTGCTGAACAGCACAGGAAGCTGCATGAGGCTGGAAGTCAAAGGACAGGATGTGTGGCTGTCTGAGACAGGTTACAGGGTTGTTGAGTCAGAAGACGTGTTTATCTGATCCTATTCTCTTTTAACAGCAAATAATTAATCACATTTCTTAAAGAAGTTTTATAACTAACATGAGGGAAGACATCTCCGAAGCTGAACCAAAGGAAGCCTAAATCCTACATACTGTGATCTGTGTGGTGATTTTACTGTGTAAAGTCATTGCTGTTTCTAGCAATCTCCCTTAAATGCTTTAGGCTCAAAATTTTATATTGGAATCTGATTTTGGGTTCACACTATAGTACAGTAAATTACAGACTAGATTCTCCTTCCAGGGTACCAGGGTTCCTGCTGCAGGTCACTGGGACAGTGCTGTCTAGGTGCTGTATGGGCAGTGGAGAGTATGTTCCAAATCTTAACTGACTTATAGTTCAAAATACCACATTTTCTTCCTTAGGCAATGATGGTTGTGACTTCAGATCTATGCAAATATCCTATACGATGTATTGATGTAAAATAATAAATACAGAATTCACATGTTCCCAAACAGAAGAGAGGAACAGTCTTTAGGGGAGGAGAATTTATTCCATCACTTGTTTCAAGCAACTGAAAATGTTTTAATATTGAGAAGTATTTTTATGTTTAAAATAAATTTTGCTGTAGGAGAAAGATTTTGGGGAAGGTATAGCTGAAACTCACTTAGGAAATGACATATGTGTATATATATAAATATATTTACATCCAAGTACTCATAAACCCACTAAATTAAAGAAAACAATGGGTGTATGTATTAAAATAAGTAGTAGTTCAGAAAGTATTAAGAGGTTCAAACCCTGCATATGAGGAGACTTAGATGTAGGATAATTTACAAATATCTCAGCCAAGTTAATGTAACTTCCCGCCTGCTCTCAGAGAATGTTTATATTAAAATAAAGCATACCAGTGGTGCAGGGTCCTCTTTGCTTCCTAACATTTTTTCCACCTTCCCTCCCCAGTGCTGATCCTTTCCAGACATTCAGATTTCTGACTGCCTTTGCACAAAGCTGCTTTTCTGCAAACGTCTCAGTGAAGGGTCAGATGGGTTTATTTAGAAGGTCCTGCTTTGGGAAAGAGCGAACACATAGGGCTTTAAGACCAAGTCTGAGTGGAGCATCAGCTAAGTCATGATTCTAGTTGTGTAATTAGTAGGCAAACAAAGTAATGATTTTTACTCTATGTGTTTATTTCCATACTAAAAAAAGTAATTTATAAGCATTGATCTAAACAAGTTCTTTAAATATATACTTAGCTTTAAAGATTTGAGTAGCCTTGCTCTTGCCAGCAGCCTACAGCACGTGTTTGGAGCTGAGCATGTGTTTCTAGATAATCAATGAACATCTTCACTTTGATTTCATAACATCCTTGACTATTTTATCAAATTTATGCAATACTTCATGCCTGTTGACTCTTGCTAGTTCCCCTGGCTTCTGCAAATATAGTTATGTATACCTTCAGGCTCCTGTGGCGGAGTGGAAGTATGAGTTAGTATTGTCTGCATACCCTGAGACTCTGAGTAAATGCACGCGAACAGCCTGGCCACAAGTTCAAGCACTTCAGCAGACAGAGGAGTGACAGAGCTGTAATGAGAAGAGAGTCTGGTGTTGTCAAACAAGTTAATAATGTCGCTTTTGAAGGGACTGCATGAGATCTTACACAGTTGTAAAAAACTATTGATTTCTATGTGCTTACCTAGAGTTATAAATGTTTTGGCTCCGCATTAAATAGCAACAAACCGGATGTGGAAGTATAGCAAACGGAGAAAAATAAATGGAAAAACAAGGTGTAGCCTGTCCTTGGAAAGAGGGAGAATTTGGTCTCTCTTCAGTGTAATGCACTTCAGGTTTTAGGTTTTTCCTTTTCCTTCTCTTGCCTGTTTGTCATTCTTGGTGGACACATGGTTGCCTTTCTTCTTCATACACATTCCTAGCAGCCTTTGTGTGTGTTCTGTTGACCCCACTGCTTTGTTTCCTTGACTGTTATGCTGCAGTTCTGGATCAAATTCTCATCACTCTTCATGGATTGCTCTCTCCTGTCTGTTGGCCACATTCATGTGTAAGGAAGGGCGTTTCACTAAGCTTAGCGTAAACTTGTGATTCTTTCCCTGCTAACTGTCCTCTTGTCTCTATGCTTTTAATAGACAGTCAGATCCTTTCTGGCTACAAAAGGATCTGCACTTCTCTGTAGAGCTATTCCATGTTATATCAGCACAGGAACTGGCCTCGTAGACTCAGTTTATGTAGAAATCTACCTTGGGTTTGCTTGAAGAGATTCTTAGCTCTGACCCTGCTTTGAGAAAATAGTCTGCACATGCATTTAGCCAACTCCTGGCTTGCATTAGCCCACATTCTTAATAGGCATCTCTCTTTTTTTTTTCCCTCTTCTTAGAGCATTAGTGTTTTGCCTGTACTGGGACCATGACAGAAAACTGCAGTTACAGGTGTTGAAATCCTAGCACCCAAGGAGTGACTGTGGTCATGTCTCTGCAGCTGCTTCTCTCTAGAAGAGGTGTCACACAGGAATATTTTTAAATCTCTGATTGCAAGCAGTGATGTTGGAATTCCCCTTCTGTTTTCTTACTGCTTTTCCTGTGGCTGAACAGTAACCCAAGCTGTGAACTTTAGAACGTGCTGGGCAGTTACCGTGTGTAGTTGCCGTCAGAAGCCATCAGGAAGTGAACATCCAATTCTCTTGGTGCTTTTGGAAATTTCAGCCCATGCCACTGAGCATCAATTTGTCTTTGTTTGAACGCACCTTAAGTGTACTTATTATGAAAAGAGAAAATGTGCCTCTCCACAGTGAAAACTAAAGCAGTATTGTTATTGGCCACATCCTATTTATGGAATTTCCCACCAGTGACTCAGAATGAATCATTAATGATTCCAGGCAAAAATGATAGCAGTCTGTCTCCTCTCTGCTTGCAGCGGGTGTGTGGGATTTAACAATCTGGTGAAAGAAACAGGCAATGTTCTCTGTTCCTGGGCTGTGGGATCCCACTTTTTTCACGTTGGAAATGTATGTTTGCTGTAACACCTCCTCAGAGATTTTGGAGTTGACCATGTACCTTTCTAGCAGCAGGTTATAAGAAATGACCTGGAGCAGAGCCATTGCTAGCTGATAATACCTCAGGCTGAGCAACAGGAGTAGGGAGATTTAAGGAAAGGTTTTTTTGAGTGCACGAAGGTGGAAATGATTCCACTTCTCCTCGTGCTGTTTTTTGCTTTCAGAGCAGTGGATTTGTCCTCTGTGCTGAAGTAAATTCATAGATGTGCGATTCTCTGCCACTGCTGGTGCAAAAAAAAGGGCAGATTTTGCTCTGTTTAATCTTGTTGAATGATCTGAAGGGTCCCCAGCAATTTAGAAGATGCTGTTCCTTTTTTCTTTGCCAACTATTAACCCCTTAGATTGCAGTTTTCCATGTCAGTTATCTGCCTGGTTCTGGAGGGCAATTAATTTTCAATTGGTTCAACTGTTTCAGAGACTGAAATGGAAAAGAAGATATTTTTTTTTTTCCCCTGCATAATCTTCCTGTGTCACATAACCAAGCACCACAGAACAATCCAACCTTTTTCTGCTTCACAACAAGGACTTTGGTAGAAGTTTCTTATGAAAGTGCCTTTTGCTATCTTAGAGAAAAGCAATCAACATGAGATTTAATACTGAATGTAGTTGGCCATGTGATCTTAACTGTGTCTTGATTACATTTGATAGCATAAAGTAGATTTTCCACTGATGTCTTTTTAAGAAAATGTTTTCTGCTGTTTGTTTCCCTTGCTGAAAGTACTTCTATACAGGGAGAGGAGGAACAGTAACTCAGGTTTCTTGGTTTTCCATTCTGGGTTTATTTTGTAATGGAGAAGTAGGAAGGCAAGAATGCTCACAGTTGGTGAGCTTTCTACTGTCAACTTTCTACTGTCTGACCTTGTTGTCCCATCATACTCCCCATCCCAATTACTACTGCGGGGTGTTCCCATATTCTATATTCTTATTTCCATCTCCATTCTGTGAAACAAGCTTTTGCCTTAATGATTCTTTGTTTCTTGGGTCTTCCTGGGGACACCTGCACAACACTGACATGCTAGGATAGATCTATTCACCATTTTAATGGACAGTAGAGAAGGAAATGTTTTGGTGCCTGTAACATATGTTGGAATGGCGAGTTTGCTTTGACAGATAAAAAATGTTACAGTATTCTGGACTTTTAACATGCAAAATTCATCAACTTAAGGTGAGTAGAGACCTCAGTGCAGAGCTCAACATCTGCAGACATATCTCAGAGATTTGTGTGCCCAGGCACGTGATTGGATTTTGCTTGAACTATCTTGTCTTATCTCAGCCAGCATTTTGTGACAGAAACTGGGATTTAGTTCCCACAGTAGTGTTCAAGTGGCTTAAACAAGTCTCTAATTCAAAGCAGGTAAAATATCCTGTACAAGTAAGGATTCTGATTGACAACTGAATAGGCCAACTAGGAATGGCTGTTTTTTTATTAGTAGTGTTCTTGAATAATTACTTAATCTTTTTCTGTATGGTATTCATTATGTATATAGCTTACTTTGAAAACTGAAGTGCAGAACATCATTATTATTTAAAACATCCTTCTTAATTGTATAGAGATGGCCTCAGGAAACCAGTATCCTTATCAGAGTAGGATTATATCCTTAAACATTATACGAATAACTGCAAAATGCATTGAGTCTGCTATCAAAATTATGATCCTTTTTTCTAGGATGTGAATAAGAACGCTAGATTTTGGTATTTCAAGGGTTGAAATTAGTGTCTTTAGAGGGGAAAGCTGTCTGTGCAATCTGCCACCACATTTTCTCATGATGCACTATTTATTCTGTGGCCCTAACCACGAGTATCACTGATTGAAACTGTTTCGCTTTTTGGATAGACGATGGGAAGGTGGAGATCCAGGTGTATCCAATCAGAAGACACCAACCACTATCCTACTAACACCAGAGAGGAAGTTTCATAGCTTTGGGTATGCAGCAAGAGATTTCTACCATGACTTGGATCCTACTGAATCAAAACACTGGCTGTACTTTGAAAAGTTTAAGATGAAGCTACATACCACTGGTGTAAGTAAAAAACAATTCTGTCGGATAATTCTGCATTTGTTACTCCAATTATCTTCCTGTGGACAGTACTGGATACTTTTGTTGAGGAGCGTCAACCAAGTGTGAAGCAGCTGTATTTCTCTTCAGTTAGCATTTTCATTAATTTTGCCTCTCACTGCATTTAGCAAGTGTATTTCGCCAACCCTCTTTCTAGATCTCAGAAGTTCAGTATCTGCTTTGCTTCTGTCTACGTGTCCTAATTTTCCTGGGTGAGATGCTTATTTGTCTGGGGAATCTACATGAGGTTGGTTTGTTCTATAAATTTACTCTAAAAGCAGGAATGGAATATAATAACCATATGGAACTTCAGCTCAGAGGACCAAATTTATCCACAACTTCATTGCTGAAACTTCTAGTGCACATCAAGTTGTTAATTTGACCTTATTCCTACTGATTAATGTCTTTGTCTTTAATTCATTCTAGAGTTTAGGCCAGCACTTCTGTACTGAAGTGTTTTCTAGTTTCTTATGTTGGTAGGAAGCCAAAACCCTATGATTTTAACTCTTAGCTTGAATTAAATATTTTTGCATATGCAGCTCTGTTGTGATTAATTATGGATACATTTATTATAGTTATTTAATATTTAGTTCATATTTCTTTCTCTGTCTGCAGTTATCTGTAGACATGGTAAGTGCTTAAAAACAGTCTAAAATAAGCACTAATGTCATGCTACAGGAAATTGAAGTGATGGGTTAGATCCTCTTCAGAAGAATTTTGTCACTTTTTCCTAACTAGGTGGATAATGAAGTATTCCCTTTCCTCAAGCAGTGGGAAATAATTTTATGTTTACCTTTTACTTTTAATAACTTCCAGCTATTCTCTTTCATGTAGAATCTTACCATGGAGACAGACCTGACAGCTGCAAATGGCAAGAAAGTCAAAGCACTTGAGATATTTGCTTACGCTCTGCAATTCTTCAAGGAACAGGCATTAAAGGTAGGAAAACGCTTCCTTATCTAGATTGTCCCTATTTATAACTGGTATAAATGTGAGCTTAACACTTCTAATCTTGCCAGGCTTTGACCTCAGTAGTATTTGATGTAAACAAAGCAAGGCAGCTGTAGAAACTCCAGGCAGGCTGTGGACGCTGGCAGGCTCACAATAGCCTCAAGTGATTTCCTCTTGCACAGGGGAAGCTTGATGTGCTAATAGTAACACAGTGATGAAGAGTTCTGAAAACCTTCTTGCCAGCCTAAATACTTATTTTATTTTTCTTCCATGAAAAAACATTCATTGAAAAGAGAATTTAAAAGTGCAGAACCTGAAGCTCCAGAATTACATTTGAGACTGGGTCCTAATTCTCATCCTTCACACTCCTGCTGCTGCTGGATTGTTCTGTTCACACAATTTTTCACTGATATTAAAGAGCTCTCACTATGAAATGCAGTAGGATGGTCACCTACCTATGTCTCCTGACTTTGCCATCACCGATTAAGCAAAGGGATGAGCTGGATTTATTTTGTAACAGAAAGGTTATTAAAAGCACTTTTATAATTTGGTGACACGAATCTCACCACAAGTCTGCACAAAGATGACCTGCCAAAGTGTATAAGCTGGCTAACCCTGTGGAAATAGTGTCATTATGCCGGTGCAATGATCTGTACAAGCAGTTTGATTGCACTGAGAGCTTCAGGGATTTATAGCCAATGTGGAATTCTGCAACAGCAAAGATATGCAGCCTGAATTACCCACTCCAGCATAGGTACCCTTGCACAGTGCTCCTTTATTTTGTTTCACACAGTTAAACTGAAGTGTGTGTGCCAAAGAGCTGCAGTTTGGTGATGGAATTTTGGCCCTGTGCTGACCCTTTGCAGAAGTGTACTTCATGTTGTTGTGCTGTGAGATAGAACTATTTAGGTTGGAGAAGGCCTTTAACATTGAGTCCAACTGTCCAGAACTGTCAAGTTACCACTAAACCCTGTCCTTCATCACAACATCTACATGTCTTTTAAATCCCCCTAGGGATGGCAAATCCCTCAATGCCCTAGGCAGCCTGTACTAGTACTTGACAACCCTTTTGGTGAAGAATACCCAATCCAGACCTTGCCAGCTCATCTTGAGTCTGTTTCCTCTTGTCTTGTCACTTGTTACCTGGGGGAAGCAATCCCCATCTCACCTCAACCTCCTTTCCGGGGGCTGTAGACAGTGTTATGGTCTCCCCTTTTGTCCAGTCTAAATAACTCCCTAACATCACTCATGCTCCAGACCTTTCACTGTCTATGTTGCACATGTTTGGACATGCTCCAGCATCTTGTAGTGAACTGAATTAAACATTCCAGTGCAGAGTACAGGGGGACAATCACTTCCTCATTCGGGCTGGCAACGCTATTGCTGATACAAGACAGGATGTCATTGGCCTGTTTGGCCTCCTGGTCACACTGGTGACTCATATTCAGCCAGCTGTTGACCAGCCCCTAAGGTCCCTTTCTGTCAGGCAGCATTCCAGCTACTCTTCCCTAAACCTTACAACATTGGTTGAGGTTGTTGTGACCTACATGCAGGACCTGGCAACTTGGCCTTGTTGAATCTTATACAGCTGGCCTCAGTCCATTGATCCGGCCTGTTCACCTCGCTCTGCAGAGCCTCACCGTGCTCAAGCAGATCAACACTCCCACGCTGCTTAGTGTTGACTCTGTTACTCGGTTGCCCTGATCCGGAATGCACATTGATACAGAATATCTTATAAATATTAGGGAGAACCATACAGACAGACACCTTTTAGTGGTTTGATCTGTAAATTCATACTGTATTCTGGTGGACTGCCTCCACTTACATTCTGGTTGGTATTGGTGAGGAAAATGCATTTGATTTTCCATTTCCTACTTGAAATGTTGAAATACTTATTTCTTGTGATACTCTTCTTGGGTCACAAGGTTGTTTATTGTATTCTCCTGTGAAATACATGTCCCCAGTAAACAGTTTGGGAGATTTCTAAAGTCACGTAAACAGTCAAATGTGAGTTAAGTACACAGTGGCTCGGTTGCACCATGATGATATCAACATAAGCATAGCAGTTGCTGAATCAAATCAGAATATTCAGCTAAGCGAGCATTGTTTAAAAATAGCTTGTTGTTAAAAACTAACCCAGTTTTTTGAATGGGTTTAATTTATTCTCTGTGAGATCTCAGTCTACTTGTGATGGACACTGAGAAACAGTCCTCCTATTAAAACTCAAATTCCTCATCCAATCAAAGATTATTGAACTAGATTGTGGGGTTGATTGTGAAGTCACAGGCTGGGGGAAGTCTTGGTGAATATGAATGCTGTTGGGTGCAAGCCCACATGTTTGCTGTGCTGCTTGGTCAGGACTGCATCCTTTCTCGATGTTAATAAAAAAAACCCCATGATTTGTGAGAGCATGCTGAAACTAATTAGACCAGCAATGTAATGAACTGTTACTTGGGCTGTAACCTTTCCGTTCCTAGTGCCCTGTGTGGTATAAAGGTACTACTTTTCTAGCCTGGAATTTTAAACTGCAGCATAGCTAAGCAAACACAACACCTTGGCACAGCACATGCAGGACCATTTCTTTACATTCTAAAGGCCTGTTGTTCACCTTTCTGAACCTTCCCCTGTTTGAATGGCGATTTAGATAGGACATCTGGCAATGACATTTTACTTGGAACCTTTCCCGAAACATGTCAGTATATCACCTAATTTGCAAACGCAATACAGAGTTCACTTTTTTTTTAAGGGGAAATAAAAAGGCAAAACCAGAACCAAACTGGTCTTGATCGTTTGCTTAAAGCAAAATTTTCAAGGAGCAATTGCTCAATTTTTTAAAGGGTTTAGCTGTAATTCCCCCTTGTTAACTGAGTTGTAAAAACTTGATTTAAAGGTAAGTTGTGTATAAAGAAGTCATTCAGAGTCCAGATTGCAAAGCACAACCTTCACCGGTGATGCATCAAATATTTTTCTGTGAATTAATCAAGAGGCAAGTGGGAATGTTTCAAGCTAACAGCAAATCCCACACTGACTGAGAGCGTACATAAACATAAACTCAGCAATGCGTGAGCTGCTTTTGGAAAAACTAACTTCTTTACTTCAAGTTAAGCCACAAAGCTTTTCTATAGGCCTCCTTCAGAAGGCATCTAGTCTAATCCCAGCTTTTGGCACAGGAAAGCATTCTTGACAGGTTGGCAATAATTCTGATTTGTTGTGTGGCTGTAATAGGAAAAAAACTGAAATGAGAAAGATAGTAGAGCCAGGAGAAAAATGTGTTTTCTTGTAAATCTGACAGCAATCATTTTGCATTCTCCTCTTTTTTCCCTTTATTTAGGAGCTCAGTGACCAAGGAGGCTCAGACTTTGAAAACAATGAAGTAAGATGGGTCATTACAGTGCCTGCTATTTGGAAGCAGCCTGCAAAGCAGTTTATGAGACAGGCTGCCTACAAGGTAAGATCACAGACTGAACACAGAAATGCCCCTTTGAAGGCCTAGTTGATTGGGTAATTGATAAACTGTATTTGGGACCATTAGCTTTAGGATAAGCTGGTTAAGAATGGTCCAGGAAAGAGTCCGACTAGAAACATTTGGAAGAGAAGTTAACACTATTAACAGCAGCTTCACCTCTTCAGTGCCTTTTTCTTTCTATTTATTTTATATTTTGGTGTCACTTGCTGCAGACTCTGATGTTTTAATCATCTCGTACGCTGTATTCCTGCTGAATTCAGTGCACATGAAACAGATGCAGTTTTGAAACCCCAGGGAAAGCTGATTTTAAAATACTGGACAGAGTTTTGTTTTGTTATTTTCTCTAGGTCATCACAGACTTTACTTTAAAAAAAAAGAAAAAAGAAAAAAAGGGAGGGAAAGCAAAGAGCCTCCTCAGTGGGACTTCTTTCCAGTTCCCTTTTTCCCACAGTAGGAATGAATGGACTGTGAACCGGATAGACTGGATATAAAATTAAATACAAATGTTATTTTCACTAGTAAGAGGTTTATCTGCATTTAACTCTTTCCCCCAAACCCCCCAAATACGCGCACTTTCCATACGCGTGTCCTTTACTTCAAATTCACTTTGCGCCTTTAACGCAGGAACTTTACACACTCTTTGACAGGAAGTTCATTTTCAGTTCTATTTTTTTAATTTAGTTGTTATTTTTGATCAGAGACTTGCGTAACCCATTGGCAGCAGCCACGTGATGGACAGTTTGTAAAATATCTAGTAGTTCGTGAGTAATTTGCGGAGCACTCCTGGGAAGCACCCAGATTTTTCTGACTCTGTTTCTAACTATCTCTAATGTTGAGCAACATTTTTCTTAACAGTCTGTATTGTGGGATTGCTAATGCTAGTGCCAGAAGCAAAACACTCTTAAAGTTCTGATGGAAGGACACGGTTGTAGGTAAATCTGAAACACTAGAGACCCATTCATTATCTTTGTATATCGTTGTCTGCCTGCTGTCTGTGTGCATGTGTGCTCGTGATCTGGGAGCTGTGTAAGGAGCAAGGCAGGGTAAGGGAGATCTCTTGGCATTTCTCGTTTGTGGCACACTGGAATGTCGTTAATTAGTGTCCGTGTCTGTGGTTGTGTCTGTGATTGTGTACTTTTATCGGCAAGCTTGATAAACAGCAAAGACTGACAAGGCTTTTAACTTGGGGTGCGTGGTCAGCTGCTGAAAACATTAGATTTTAGGGAAATAATTGATGTTTACTTTTCACACGGATGATTTTTTTTTAAGTAATGGGGATGAAGAAAGAAGTGCAGAAATCTGAGGAGTCTGCATTGCCATTCAGTCTTTCAGATTCCTATTGCTGGATCCTACACGCTCATCAAACCAGTATGTACAGATGGATCAGAAGTTGCAGCTCTTGTCTCTAGCCACGGGAACATGCAAACATCTTGAAAATGAGAGCTTGTTGTCGTAAGAGTAATGGGGACTGAGTAAAGTGTGAAAAGGCAGTAGTAGCGACTTTGTTACTGGAACACACAATGAAGTAACTAGTAGGAGATGTTAATAGGCTGTGGCAAGAGATGCAGCTTTTAAGAGAAGAGAAATACAGGCAGCTTTAGTCATTGGTTCACACTGTCAAGCCCGGCCTGTCTGAAATGGATAAGTAGTTGTCTAGGCAAAGCTAAATACTGCATGGAATTAACAAAGGCAAATAGGAAATGTTGTAGGTCTGCTTCTGCACTCAACATCCATCGGCTTGTGTACAGCCTGAAATCTCTGAAATCCCCTCATCTCTGCCTTGCCTTAAACAAAACATTGCTAACCTGGAACTCTTAATCTGAACAAGGCCTCTGGCCACCAGCTGCTGTGCTTCACTCCCATCTGAATGAGTAATCTGGGTGTTCCCTTCAGCTCATGGTTCTTCCTCTCTTTCCATCTGGCCTGTCAAAAGTCCCGCTGATTCTGTCTGTATGACTGCTTCTGCTGTCTGTACATACTGCTGAGTCTTCATCAAAGCTGCTGTGGATTTTGCATCTTGCTTACTGCAACATCATTTCATTGGCTTTGGCAACTGCAATCTGGCCTGGTTTGTGTTTCTTCAGAATATTGCCCCTGAAGAGTTTTGTAGAGTCACTTTTGACAGGGCATCAGCCTGCATTTGATTTCTTCATCTGTGTCACAACAAAAGCTGCATGTCCTGGGCATGAACATCTGCAATGCTCTCTCCTTTTCCTTTTTCTGAAACACTCTCTAAAATGATGATTTTTTCATGCCTGCAAAAACAGGACTGTGATTAACCTACTGATACGAGAAAACTGCTCCTCGTTGCTTGTTATTCTGCCTGCCCCGTCTGGATCCTTAATTCTTTCTTTACTTGAGTTGCTACCCTTTTGCATCAGGCATTTGTTTATTTTTATTTGTCTTGCTCTCTGGGCACTCCTGAGGGACTAGGTCTGGTAGGCTGGAGAGAACTGCCTGTCCTTACATCTTCACTTTGCTGAATCAGAATCACTTTATTCCTGAATAACAGTTCACAGATGCTTCATTCTGTCCCTCATGCTTAATTCCTATGTGTTCAGAGATAGTTCTATAGCTGTGTGACACTCACTAAAGTCTGATCACACTTGAGAAGAGCTTTGTGGCAAAAGCGGAGTGTCATCTCTGTAGGACGTGCTTTGGTTTGTTTCCTTTCCCAAGGCATGTGTGCTGGGGTTGGTGTGCATTGCTTCTGGTACATCCTGAGCCACGACTCTTAGCAAGGATTAGTCAGGTTTGCTGTTTCCCCGTCAGTAACACATAAGGCAGCATAACTAGCATTAACTTCTCCTGTTTCATGTCCTAGTTGTTCTGTTTCAAATTCTTTGCTTTGTTGTAGTTTTGTCAGAACTCCTGTATTCACCAGTATTAGAAGGAATCCCATTCTCATGAAGAATTCATATAGTGAGTAATTAATTCAAACTGCTGATTCATTTTCTTATTTTTGAGGACTCTGTCCTGCTCACATGTGGCATTTGCCCTTATTCTTGTCCTTGAAGAATAGCCAAATGCAACTACCTGCTCCGTGCCTGAGCTTTAGACCCTACCAGATGGTTTAGGTGTGGAGAGAAGTCATTTGCTGCTCATGAACATGGCCTGGCTTTCCCAGGATCAGCATGTGAAAGTAGACAGAACCAGGATCCCACCTTTGGGTCATGAGGTCATACTGACAAGAAAATCCAGTGTTTTGCTAGTCTTGTATTACTGAAGATGACAGGGAAAAAAAAAGAGTAGGGCCAGAAGGATGAAATGCTAGAAAGACCTATTGTGTAGAAATTCATTGCATAGTTGATTCAGTCTTAATGTAGCTCTTTGCTTCTTTAATACATAACTACCAGTGGTGCTTTTATACCCTTATCCAAAAGAAATTTGTGCACTGTAGATTGTTTATTGGAGGAACACAGGATCAAATATTCTTGGCAGAGTGTTTCTTTTAGTAAAGGCATTCTTCCAGCTCGTCTTGCAATACACATTCTTCAGGCATAGGAAATACTGAGCAGAATCTGCAGCTGGAATGCCTTGAATGTGCAACAGGAATAAGGCTTTAAGGAAAAGTTTGGAGTGTGACAGGAGTATGTCAAAATGAGTAAAATAAGAAAGCAAAATATGTACTCAATTCAAATGCCCTCAAGGCAGAGCAAAGGAAAGGGAAGGAATAGTGCATTTGTGTAAGACTGTCCAAAACATTCTGCAGGTTTACAAACATCAGCCAGCTGTCTACTTAGAGATACTGAAGGTTCTCTTCATGTTAATGGAAATCGTTGATTTTGGAATAGCGTTCTAGAGCTCTGAAGTAGATACATCTTTCAATTACAAATAGCAAAATCATTTGTGTGGTAAGCTCCTATAAACAGAGAAGCAGTTTGGGATCAGTGAGGCTGGAATTCCAAGGGTTTTATTTAACCATCTCTTAGGTTGAATATTTCTTAATGTTTTCACATCTGTTTCATCATGGAATGCACATGACAATTGTTTAACTAACATGTTGTGTTCTGGGGTTACATTGCATTGACCAGTACTCTGTACAGCAGGGCTTTTTGTGACAGGACAAGGGGTGATGGTTTTAAACTGAAAGAGGGGAGATTTAGGTGAGATGTAAGGAAGAATATTTATACAAAACACTGGTGAAGTACTGGCACGGGTTGCCCAAAGAGGTGGTAGATGCTCCATCCTTAGAAACACTCCAGGACAGGTTGGACAGGGAGGGCTCTGAACAACCTTATCTAGTTGAAGATGCCTCTGCTTGCTACGGGGGAGTTTGGTTGGACTAGATGACCTTGAAAGGTCTTTTCCAACCAAAACCATTCTATGATTCTGGCCTGCTCAGTAGAAACCTTTGTAGAAAAATAAATTAATTTGGTGAAAGAGTAATGTGAGAGCACGTACAATTCCTTGTTAATCAAAGCACACATGAAGTATGTTTGATTTTTAAAACTACGACCAGAGAGACTTAACCTGATTGATGTCTGTGAAGCTGAGAGGCAGTTATTCCTTTGTATTTTTGATATATAAAACACACACAAGTGGAATTTATTTGTCTAGGTACAGTGTAAGAATTCTGCTATAAACTGCATAGAAAGGCCATGATATTCAGGCATAAGGAGCACTGGAAACTGGTGATTTCTTTCAAATAATGCTTGTTACTGGAGGCAGGTGAGGCAGATGTGTGTTAAGGCATCAACTACCCTGTTTTTCTGTACTTGCTGAGGTTCCCTTGAGTCCCTTTCACTTCAGAGATATTAAGATCTTTTTAATCATGAGGATTACAATATTTATTAAGTGATATGTTAGGTAGGATTCTGCATCTCGTAGGTATGTTTAATGAGGAAAGGATAACTAACTGAGGAGGGAAGATTACAGAGTGGGAGCTCAGCACAGTGTGCTAATTGATTTGGGTTTACACATTGTAATGGCCCAGCCAGGTTCATAAGAAAGCAAAGGCAGCTGACAAAGCCATCCACTAATCCAGTTCTGTGCCACAGCTTGGAATGCCTGGAGAATTTCTTTTTTATTTTGGTAAGAAAAATAAGTGCTGTAGCATTCAGGGCAAGAGCAGGCAAATGGATCTGTGCCTGCTGTGCAAATGAGTCCAATATATTTCTCAGGATCTCAGGAACTTTGTGAGAGGACACTGGAACCAACAGAAATATAAAAAAAACCCTTCTTTCTACCTGACAGAAAAATTCTGCTAGATGGGGTTTTCCAGGAAAAAGAAGAAAATATTAGCCTGGAAGACTTTAAACTACTGTCAGGATGAGTGGGGGGGGGAGTGATAGACATCCACAAACAAATATAAGCTAGTGTGGACAAGAAATGAAACTAGTGTCTAGGATTGTTTGTAATAAGGGCAATGAAGAAGGATAACAGATAAATCTGAAAGACATCTTAGATGCCAGTATTCAATTACAAAGGCAGAGAACAAATACAAGATGAAACTGGAACTGTAGGAGAAATATTAAAGCAAAATTGGAAAGCCCAGAATACAAAATAAGACACAACTAACAGAAAATAACAAGCATATATTTTTGTCCGTGCAACTGTTCTCAGTCAGGGCCACTTGTGCCTCTCTAATGAAATTCACCCAAGCTCTAAAAACCTACAGTGAGGATGCTTTAAAACCAAGGGAAAGGGAGAGCCCAAGACAAGGATGATATTTAAATAGGAAGAGAGTCAGACCTTGCTGTTGTGGTAACTGGTGCATGCCCATGGTGAAAAAAGCATTTCTAGAATAATATGACATGAAAAATTGAAAAGCTTATGAGAATTTAATGGTTTCATTTTTCTAATGCACACTACTCATAAAACTTGCAACTAATGTCCTTCTGCACCTTGGGGGATACACTAATGCAGCAAAACATTCTTGGTCATGCCATTTGGAGCTGAGCTTTCATTTACTGCACAAATGTGATCTGTGGCAGCAGTCACTTGGGAGTGAGCAACAGCACCCTATTAGAAAGAGGACTCAGTGCCACTGTGGTCCCATTTACCATCAGATACCTGTCGACAACCAGAACCTCTCCGTTAACACATAATCACTCAGCAATGGGTGAGTCAGCTTTAGTAATACTCATTTAGTGGATTTATCTGTCATCCCAACACCTGGAAAAATTTTAGAGGAATAAAAGGGCAGGAGCATAACAAAACATCCAGTTTAGAGACTTCTGTGTAGCCTGCTGTGTGAAGGGAAAGCTTGGTGATTTCAGTTTCATACTGCTAGTTCTGGGTTAGGTTCTGATGTTCCGCTGTCAGAGCTGTCACAATACAGTTTTAAATGATGGCTTTCCTCAGCTATTTGAAGTAAGAGCTTTGATAAGAGTGGGCTTTAATAATAGAATGAAATAATCTCAGACAATTCCACGTTCAGGTTGAGAATACAAAGAATAGATTATAAAAATAATGTATAAAGTATATAGAAGTGCTCTTAGTTGGGTCACAGCAGCCCCAGGAAAAATAAATTGAGGCAGTCTGCCTGTGCTTAGCAAAGACATTTATCTCAGAAAGACAACCTACCCATCTATAACAAATTGCTTCATCTAATCACTGACCACACAAACACAGCAATTCTGGATGTAGCCAGCGTAACTCCACAAAATTCATTATTCAAGTGTGCTGAAAGGAAAAGTCACACTTATTATGGTTCTAGGTGCCACATCTATCTTCTTGCTTTTCAGAATGGGACAGTGCCATGGTTTCTAAACAACTGTTGGGAGAGAGCTATGTTGGCAGGAGTTATGTGTTTTATTTCCTCTCATAGGAATACCTTTATTAATCAGTTAATAAACAGAAACAAAATATTACTGGATCCTGCTTTGATCCAAACCAGCTCGCTAAGTTGCTTGATGATTATTGAGAGTCCAACCACTTCCTGATTTAATAAGCTTTAGCAACAACTCCACTAAAACCTTACTATTGAGTTGGATCCCTAAAAATTGATGCCTTTGCTTTAGGGGATTGTTTCACAAAATTTACTCTGAGTGACTTACAAAATGTCACAAGGGAAGCTTGTTGCAGAGCTGAACACAAAGACATTGAGCTTCAAGTCCAGATCTGCTATTTGTATTATCATGCTTTTAAAGACCAGTTTTTCTCCAACAACCACATACAAGAAATTGAATTCATTAGGAATTGAGTTCTCCTTTCTGACAAGACGCTGGACTGAGGCAGAATTTCTTCTTTTCTGTTAGTGTTGTCAACATAACTTGTGCATCCTCGATGCATTAGACTAATTGCTTTCCCCATGTTGAATCACTTTAAAAAGTGACTGATGGTTCATGTTTAAGTCAAAAGACTGCTTAGGGCTGTTGTGCTCTTTATTTTCTCAGATTTTAGAAGTGTAGTACTCATATTAAAAAAATTAGTGTCCCATAGTAAATGTTTCATTTCAGACTCAAAATCTCTAGTTGCAAAGATGACTGAACTCCATATGGAAAATTGAGAGGCCCTGAATGACTACATATTTGTTAGAGAAAGGCTGGTACTGCTGTCATGCTGTCAGACATGGTGGACTCCCTCTTACAGGTGCAGGAAAGGATTTGATGTGGCATCCACAAAGACAAGGAATGAGAAAATGTGTGGGTCTTTGGTGTTTGGGAAAGATTCCTACCAGCAGTTCTGGTCTTTCTCAGTGTATAAAACCTGCAGCATTTTAAAATGGTGGAAGCAATCATTGAAAGTGTTTATTGGAAGTCATCTAGTCAGACCTTCCATTGGGTTATTGTGAGCTCTAGGTCAGCAATGACTTTGTTTAGACAAGTTTTTACAGTCTTCAAGGACAGAGATTCCTCTTTGGGCTGCTATTGCACTGCAGTGCTGCATCACCTTCCTACGAACAGGGGTGCATCCAGTTTGAACTCTAAAAGCTTTAATATGTGGCTGTTAACCTTTGTTATATCTCCTGGCAAGATGGAGGAAAGTTGTGTTCTGGTATTTGTAACTGCCTTTCAGATGGTGGCAGGCAGCTATTCCATTGCTCCTTGGCACCCCCTTTACCAGACTAAAAAAGCCCAGGTCCCTCAGACTCTTCTTACAGAATGTGTTCTCCTTGAACAGCCCTCTTGGAACACTCTCCACTTTCTCCATGTCTGTCTTGAATACAGGTATGCAAAAGCAATTGCTTGTAGTCATTACTCATGGAAATTAGCAACCACAGATACTTGTACTGAGAAATAACAAGGAAGTAAGTGCTATACTAGAGGTGTGTTAGTGTTTCCAGTGGTTTATTTGGAATTAACTTCATAGGTTACACAGTGATTACATATTTTTCCACCTTTATGAGTTTCTTACTCCATAAAACTAAGTTTTAATTATAAATAAAATGATAAGCCAATCCTTTTGCCTCTTCAACATCCATATTTATGCACAAACTCTTAAATGGGGAATTTATTGCTGTTGGCTGGTGGACTTCATCAAATGAGCTGTATGGGTGCAAGTCTGAGCTACATTACTATTGACTATCCTGGTGCAGTTTTGTCATTGTTATGGTTTTACAGGAAGTAGATGCAGTGTCTTTTCCATACACATTCCTTTCTGTCTGAGTGGACAAGATTTATGTCTCTCAAGGGGGGATGACAATTTTACAACTCTAGATTGGAGAGATTTGTCTGTCATTTAACAGAACAGATGGGGAGGCTGACTCTGAAGGAATTCTGCAGCTGTGAACATAGTTACCTACTGTGTTCTCTCTTGTTAAACGCAAAACACCAATGGCACCTAATGGGAACAGGAGGAAGGACAGCCTGTGCCACAAGCTTAATTTTAGCTCTACAGGCAATGATCTTGTGAAAATGTGTGTGTTTTGTTATGTTAGACATAATGCATTTATGTATAGTAAAAGCTGTTTAAGAGAAAGCAAAAAGCTTTCTGGGCCTCTGTGACGTGGTTGATGTCACATTTTTTTTTTAGGATCAGCCAGCACCCAAACTTTCTGTTGACTGGACCAAGAAAAAAAAAGAGATGCTAATTCTCAGCTCTTAAATCCCAAGGATGAGTTTCTGAAAGGAGAGAGGCACTCAGTAGTTCTTCCTCCTGCCTTTGGCAAACCCAACATCTTTAATGTGGTCACTCAGGTGAATCTGGGTGCCTTTGAAAATCCTTCTTGTTTTCTGGCTGTTGAGGAATTTTAAAATTCTGCCTTTGACCACGTAAGGAGGCTGGGCTCAATGGGCTGTCTGGCCTCCCTTCATTCACAGAAATTATTGTAGGGTCGTACTCCTCATCACTCTGAAGACTAAGAGCAAAACATTGGTCTGTGCGATAACAGGGTGATTTTCAAACATTTTTTGTGAAGGTTCCTTGAGTCCAAGGCTAAGGATCTGGCAAAATTGCATGTGCTGTGCTTTTCGTGCAGCTTTGTGATATCCACTTGCCCCACTCCCTGCCGCCCAGCTCCCCCTTACGCGCCTCTTTGTGATAGTGCTGAGAGCCTTTTCCCATGTTGCTCATCTTCGTTCCTGGCAGGCTCTGCCTCTGTAATTAGATCTCAGTCGTTTATTTGTGACATCCCAGTTTGATGCCACAAAACTAGAGAAAGTGCTAGCTGGTGAAAAAGGAGGAGGATTAGAGAAGAGCTCGCTTAGCAAGGCACTAAGTGGATGGTGTTATCATGAAGCCGTTAACACAATGAACTGATTAGTTTAAACAGTATAAATTTCACAAGGCACTTAATTTCCAACTGCTGTTTTGTGTTGCCTTGATTCAGTCACACAATACTTTCTTCATGCAGACTGTGTACTGCTTAACTTGTAATCATGGCTTTCCCATTGTTACTAATTGTAATAAATATCTTGGAAAATACAAAAATGTTGATGTTAATTCACAGCTTCTGGTTTTTAATGGCTGAATGAAGTTATTCTGCAAGACCTTCATTTCCTAACGAACCACATTATCTTTCATGGAATCCAACTACTAAATTTTATTATTATTTTCTACAAATGTGACTGTAGTGATAAAACAGGCTTAAAAGGATCTTCCTTCCAACAAAAAGAATGGATCCTTATGCTTGTCTGTTTTGCCGCCTTGTTTTAGAAATCATAGAATTATAGAACAGCTCAGGTTGGAAAGACCCTTAGAGATTATCTACTGCAACCTCCTTGCCATGAGGAGCAATGCCGCTTAACTAGACTTGGTTGCTCAAGGCCTTATCTGACCTGGCATTGGACACCTCCAGGGAGGGAGCATCCACAAACTCTGTGGGCAATCTACTCCATAGTCTTTCCACCCTTGAGCTGAAGAACTTCTTTCTAACATCTAGTCTAAACCTACTCTCCTTCAGTTTAAAAGCGTTTCTTCTTGTAATATCACTAGATCCCCTTGTGTAAAGTCCCTCTCCAGCCTTCCTGCAGATTCCCTTCTGGTACTAGAAGGCATCTATAAGGTCCTCCCTGAGTCTTCTCTTCTCTCCGATGGCAACCCCAACATCTTCAGCCTGTTCTCATAGCAAAGGTGCTTCAACTGTTGGATCATCTTTATAGCCTCCTCTGGACTCTCTAGAACACTTCTATGTCTTCCTTACGTTGGGTTCACCAGAACTCCGCACAGTATTTGAGATGGGGTCTCACATGAGCAGAGTAAAGGGAGAGAATTTTTTCTCCTGCTCTGCTAGTCACACTTCTCTTAAGTGATCTGTGATGTAGTCGATGAAGGTGGGAACTGCAAAAGTAGAACAGGACTCCAGGGCTGTGATGGAACTGTGACACAGCCATCCCAGAAGCTTCTGGATGTGCTACATGGCACATGCAGAAGTGGAAGCTTGCCGTTTGCTGAGGAGTACCGCGAGGCTGGGGCACTGAACTGGATTTCTGGGCTTGTGGAGTACATTTCCACCTTTATTATGGCTTCTTCACTACGTTAGCCAAAACTTTTAGTCTCTGTGCCTTGTTTTTCCAGCTGCCTAATGAAGGTGGCTCTTCTCTTGTACATGTTCTACCTGTTCACTCTGTTTATGTTACATATATTAATTGAGAGCCTATGGCATCAATGCTCTACTGGATCAGCTCTTAGATGACTGCAAAATGTATCAAGGCACCAAAGAAATTAGAATTCACAGTGGCACAGTATCACAGTAATGATGAGGCTGGAAAAGACCTTAAAGATCATCCAGTCCAACCTAAAACCAACCAAGTAAACCTAAACATCTGACAGCTAGATCATGCCACTCAGCACTTCATCCAATCAGACCTCATTCTTAGTTTGTTTCTCTTTCAGAAAGATGGAATTTAACTGCCATGAAAGTCATACAGTATATTACTCCATATTTAGTTCACACAATGTTTTACTTCAGAGGCTTTCAATGCATAAAGGACAAAGGTGCTAGTATATGTATTTTACAGATAGGTAACCTGGAGTACAGGGTCTGCCAGGATTGCTTCACTGGTTAGTGGTGCAACAGAAAGTAAAATTCACTTATCCTCTGAGTAGTTGCAGTTCTTGCACAGAGAAAAAACACTTCTTAAAATTGTTGAGTACTGGAATAATTTGCTTATTTCATTTACCCTAAAAGAGGTCAAGACCATGCCTGCACAGGTCTAATTAATCCTAAATCTTTGTAGTGCACCTTTGTACTTCCATTATTTCCACTATGTACTGACTCAACTACTTCAGTTTTACTGTTTGGAGCTTTTTTAGCTGCTGTCTTAAGATTAATATAAATGTTTATTTTTCCCGCAGGGAACATGATGTTTTATAATACCAAGTACAACTGTATCTTAACAGGTTGAGGGTTTTCTGTCTATGTTAACATAACACTGGGGTACAAGACCCATCTAAATCTAATCCTATGTGAGTGCAATAAAATGCACTTTGTCCTTTACTTATTTAGTGTTTTCATCTCCCCAACCACCCCATGCTGCAGCACATCATTAAGGCAGATCCCTCCACTATGAGTCTTCTTACAGTCTGCTTGCATGAGGCCATTTTACCCCTATAAGCTGCTTTCCCTCCTGCACGGCTTATTTGCAGAGCAGCTATAGGGTTGACCCAGCGATTTGATGGCCATGCTGTAGATTATTCTTCCTCTGCACAACCCCAGGTACATAAAAGTCTAATATTTATGCATAAACTAACACTTTATTTTAGAATATTAGAATGTTAGGGGTTGGAAGGGACCTTTAGAGGTCATCTAGTCAGACTGCCTGCCAGACCAGGATCTCTTAGGCCAGAGCACCTAGGTGAGTTTTGAAAGTCTTCAGAGAAGGAGACTCTAACACCACTCTGGGCAGCCTGTGTCACTGCTCTGTCATCCTCATAGTAATGAAATTTTTCTTCATGTTGAAGAGTAACTGTGTTCAAGCTTATCCCCATTATTTCTTGTCTGATTATTTGCACCACCAAAAAGAGACTGGCCCCTTGCTCTTGACACCCACCCCTCTGATATTTTTAGACAATAGTAAGATCCCCTCTCAGCTTTCTTTTCTCCACACTAGACAGCCCCACTTCTCTCAGCCTTTTGGATGGAGAGAAGTATGGAAAGTGTGCACAAGCTAGGGCTGTGTTCTGATCATTGCTGTTGTATCCCTAGTAGAGTTTCATTCTGAAGGTTTGGCCCTTTTTAATGATCTGGTTGCAAAAGTCACCTAAAGCTATGTAGTGATTTTGTGAAAGAGTGTGTGCTGCCTGTGTTGTCACCCAGTGCTCATGGAAGGGTAGAAGTTTCAGAATTTTGACTGCAACAGTTTTTGAGTGAAGTGGAAATGCATGTGCATGGAAAGGAGAGAGGAAGAGGATTTCCAGGCTGGTGAAGCTAGAGGAAATAAAGCTGAATACAGAATGTGTGGCTCTGACTCTAGGATTCTAGTAACAAATCAGCATCTTATATTCAGCAGATGAAATACTGCTTTCTGTATGGGGGTCAGTTTTTGTCAGTTTTTGTCAGTTTTTAAGATCTTCGTATCAGTTCTTTTAAACAGTCTAATGGGTCAAAGAAACGGGTACTCACTTTTAAAAATATTGAAAGCATAGTAGTAGGAAACATGTACCTTGCCAGCAATGCTGTTATTTGCTTGTGCGCTGTTCCTTCTGAGGTCACCATGGTGTAATAAATAAAAACTGATGGAGCAGCAGCATTGTGCCAGGCTGCATTATCACAGTATCACAGTAATGATAAGGTTGGAAAAGACCTTGAAGATAATCCAGTCCAACCTAAATCCAAATAAACCAAGTAAACCTAACATCTAGATCATGCCACTCAGTACTCCATCCAGACTAATATTGAATACCTCCAGGGACAGTGACTTGACCACCTCCATGGGCAGCCCATTCCAAAACCGGATCACTCTTTCAGTGAAAAATGTTTTCCTAATGTCAAGTCTAAACCTCCCATGATGGAGCTTAAGACTATGACTATGATTATGAAATACAGGACTCCAGCTAAATGCTGATGCTTCTAATTATGGTGTTCAGAAGTGGGAACTTTTCATGTAGACCTATCTCATAGCTTTCACTACCTTTTAAAGATGCTCAATCTACATGGAATATTCTACTGTACTGCTGTCTTTGAGGACATATACATTACAATATTTTAAAGAACAGAATAAATGTGCATTGCTTTTTTCATTGTGCATCATGGCATCTGGGGCTGGGCTTTAAAGATGGCAGCTTTGAATCTGTAGTAATGATAATTCTGTGGATGGAATGAGTAAGTATTATTTTGTTCTATGGAAGTGCTCAGCCTGCTGTGCTGAGCTTCAGTCCAGACCTCAATATGTGCTAATGATGAGTTAGTCTGACACTTGGCAGCTGATGCTCTTCAGGGATCAAGAATGTATTTGTGGTCAGCTGTGATTCTCATCTGGTGACATATCTCTGGCTGGAAAAGCAGAGCTAGTGCACCAGGTTGAGAATTCACCTGCATCTGGATGGTAAAATTGTTTGTGCATGAGTACGTGAGGCTTTGAAGCACTTAGGAGGTTTGCTGTCAGTGATCCATCTTGGCCAATGGCAGCATGCACTGGCATCAGCTCACAGACCTGTTTGGCTGGAGTGAGTGAAAATCAGCATACTTTTGTATGAAGTCCTTAGGCAAATGTGAGCAGTGAGAACTTGGGGCCATCTTGTAAATCTTTTCACAGTGTTGTTTGCTTCTCTGATGCAGCGGTGTCCTGCAAATAAATTAAAGAACTTTCTGGTGCTCAAAGGATTTTTCTGTTATGGGCTTTCCGTGTTTGAGTTTTTGAGACAACCGCTGTCTGCCTCTTTTTGTTTCATAATGATGACTGGGCTCATACAGCTAGCCAGTGTAATGTCCTAAGCAGACTGGAGTCAAGACGTGGCTCTGTTATAAAGTCTGCTGTAAGCTGCCCTAGGCAAAAGCAATGTGATGCATCTGTCCCCTTGCCAGGATGATCTGTAGAAGGTTGAATACCAAGACATTGTTTAGATCTGTCCTGTTAAAGCCTGTTAACTTGTCAATCTCTGTTCTTAGTTACAGCAGTGCTTGGGCAGCTGTGGGTAAGGGTGGGGGGTGAGGCAGGGAGAAAGTAAAAAATGTAATGTACAGCAAATTCCCAAATTTCTGGTTATTTATTCATTTTTTTTAATGAATGCATCACTATTTCTTTGTGCTGATGGCTTGCTGTTTTCACTCCTCTTTCTCTGCATACTCTTTTTCTCCCTTTCTTCTTGGCTATAATGATGGGATAGAGGTTTTGCCTCTTCAAGTCTTCATCTTCTGAGTTTGTATTAAAGCAACCACATTTCTCCATTCCTCTCTAGCAATATCTATGGGTTCATGTTTCTTTCTCATCATCTCTTCCCCTCTTCCTCTGGTCTGTGTATGAATCATAGAATCATTCAGGTTGGAAAAGACCTTTGAGATCAATAACCTTGCTTTACCAAGTTCATATATACATGTGTAGATATATATGTATACATACAAATTTCTGTATACATACAGTAGAGTGTTATCTCTGGTGGTCTGAGTAGAAATACTACATACACAAGGTATAAAATAGAGTCAATACTGATCCATACATAATCTATATGTATATATATATGTACATATAAATATGCTAGATGCCTAGTATCTCTTGCTATACTACATTTTTTTCATGGTCTTTCCATGGGGTGAAATAATACATTCTTCACTGTAACTTACCCTGTTCTGTAAGGAAGGCTTTTTAACAAAGAACTACACCATTTTCTTCATGAAATTCTGTTAGGATCAGTTGTGCTGTGATCTGTTAAAAACTGTCATTTCTGTTGAATATTTTCCTCAGGAGATATTTTGAGTATGTTAAAATAACATCTAGAGAGAAAAAGTAGCAAGAATAGCATCTGCTATACTGGAGGGTCTGAGAATGTGGATCTGAGTCCATCCGCTGCAAGTCATTGCCTTCCTCTCCTGATGTGCAGGCTGTCATGTGAAAAGTTCAGGGTACAGCCTGCTGCTGGAGGAGAGGATGAAGCTAATACTAGTGGTTTAGTCTTTTTTTTTTAGGAGAACCAGCCTTGGAAATTTGTACCAAAGTCCCACTAGCACAGATGACTTTGCATTTAATAACAGTCTTTCTCCCCCCACCCCGGCCCCTCAAATTAGGAAATACCAGTGCATTTCCTGTATGTGCAACTTGGTTCTTGTCACCTCTGCAAATCCTTTATGATGTAGCCTGTAGATGTTTATGTGCATGGCAGCAAATCATTTTTTTTCCTAAAATAAATTTTTCTCTAGGAGTGCATAAGTTAGAAATGAGACTAACAGTTGCTTTGTCTGTGCTACTAACGTGCCCAGTGCATGGAGCTGACCAAGCACATTAAGTTCACCCACATTGCTGGGTACTAAACAACTTGCATCTCAGATTCAGAGCTTACACAAGACATGATGATGGGTTTAATATGCATGACAACTGAGAAGGGTAATAGGGAGGTATTTGTTCTCCATGTCCTGGACAGGGCAAGAAGTGCTGGCTTTAAGATTGCAGCAAGAAATATTCAGATTAGGCTCTTAGCAAAGGCAGAGCCAACAAAGAGCTGGAATATTTTGTGTGTAGAGACTGTACATTTTTTGAATTCTTTTGCAGATTAGATAAATATAAGTCAGGGACCAAGTGTTGATTGTATCTTGAATGTTGCCCTTCCAATGCAGCAAATTAAAGCTTTGTGTGAAGATCTCAGATGGAGATAAGTGGTGGTGAAGTGAGCTGGCATGAAACCAGCTCTGCTTGTGCCTAGTACATCCATACTGGTTGGGGGAAAAGATGGGGTTTATGCTAAGGCACCATGCAGGAACTTCACCACCAGCATAGCTCCATAGCTTTATCTAAGGCTGCGACTGCCAATGTGCTTGCATACTGCTGTGATGGTCTGCCTTGGACCTGTACTAACTGACTGATCAGCAGTCTTTTATATTTTTGAGGGTTACTCTGGTTGCTGTAAATATGCCAGTTTGGAAAGTACAGTTGCAAACATTCTTTTCAATATAATGTTTTTTCAGTCTGTGTTGCCACATAGCTGGAAAGGTTTGATATTCCATGGCACATTACTCTCTTTCCCAGACAGTTCCACAAATTTCAGATCGTGCTTTTGAGTGCAGTGGTTGTAACTGAAGCAGAAGGTTATTTTGCCCAGCAGCAATAAAAGATGTAAAGTGACCATAATCCCAATAATGAGCTGTGCTTTTAAGAAATAATGAGCAACCATGATTAGCTTAATCTTTACTTTCTTATTCTGGATTGTATTTCTTGTTGTTTTTCCTTTTCTGTTATCTATGATGAGGTAGATGCTTTCTATAAAACCAATATTTATCTTAATAATTAAGACAGAGAGGGTGAACTGAGCCAGTAAAAGTGAAGGACACTTTTATGTCTCCAAGTCTTATGCAGTATTGCTTTTTGAGCAAGCTTTTCTTTGAGCTTCTAGCTGTGGCTGTAAACGAGCTAGCAGATCTCACAGCCCACAGGGTGGCTGCATGAAGGAAGCCAATTTGCAGTCCAGGCCCATAGTCTATGTGAGTTTGCCTTCTTTTGGGGATTCTCTGGAGCCACCATAGTGTGTGTACATGAATTGAAGTGAAGATTGGGAGATTGACCTTGGAAGCAGAAAGATGCTGGAACGTGTATTTGTTTGCTAACACGCTTTAGTACTCAGGCACTTAAGTGACAAAGAATAGCAGCTAAACCAGAAGTTAGGCAGAAAGGAATTAAAGCTACTGTTACCTCTTTTAACAGAAAATCACACAGTAGGAGAATTACAAGAGAAAATAAATGAAAAATGAACTGTTTTAAATACTCTTTTGGTGTCTTCCTTAAGCCCAGTTCTGAGACTGATGTGGTAACATGAGAAATTGTGGCTTTTTGAAAGTCTGTGTGTCTGGAGGCTGCAAATTCTAAAAGAAGATAGAGAGAAAGGCAAATGTTGGTTTTATAATATGGGATTATTTTTAGGCCTCTTCTCATTTAATTTTAGGGAACCTGCTCTATTACATTTTGAGTTCTAGAATATAATGAGCATTTTAAAGATGTTATAAGAGTGAGTGTGTATAAAAGCAATGGATTTTGAGGTAGAAAATGTTTGTTTTAAGTCAGAAGATACTTTACTGCAACGTATATCGTATATTCCCAGTAAACTGCACAGTGTGAGGTGTCCATTTCAGCAAGGATAGTCTATACCCAGCATATAAAGAAAAGCACACTTAAATATTATTGTAAGGTGGCCGAAGTTATTCCCCTATTTCTTAAAGGAGTCTGTGGCCCGTTTTAGCAGGCAGGTTCTTGGGTTAAGTAGAAGTTCAGATTTTAGGCCATTCATCCCAGGTTTCAAAATTATGTTCTTCCCTTTCCCATCCACTGTACTCGCCGCTGCTCGGTAGACACGTTAGCGTGGTAAGTGCATGCCTACTTCCCTGTCAGAGCCTGTGAAGTTGTGCTATACATTGTGGGCAGTATGATCCCCAGATCAGGACCTTTAGCTGACAGCAGTGGCTCCTTTGCACATTGAACTTGGAGGGCTCCCCTGACCAAAACTGCGAGCGGGGGAGAGGCTTGTTCACTCACTGAAAAGGGTCTACTGGGTTTCGGTATTTCCCACCCCACTTCTCTGATTGATTCTTTCTTGCAGGCAGGAATGGCATCTCCTGAAACTCCTGAGCAGTTGATCATTGCCCTGGAACCTGAGGCTGCTTCTATCTACTGCCGAAAGCTGCGCCTGCACCAGATGATAGAGCTGAGTAGCAGGGCACCTGTCAATGGTTATAGCCCAAGTGACACCATTGGAACTGGATTTACACAGGGTACTTCTATTAACTTGCTTCTTTAGATTCTTACCACTTTGTGCATGAAGGCTGTTTAATTATTGCTTCTCATCATCTTTGCTCTCTTGAAGTGTTTCGGGCTGGCATCCCTTTACATTGTTTGCTGTTGAATTAGCCTGGTTTAGGCACTGGTCCAGCACACAGGCTTGCACACACTTGAAATTTAGCCTGTAGGTAGCTTCACGACCTTGTTCTTACTGGGATATGGTGGGAAACTTTTAGTCTTTTCATTTTTAATTTCATTTTTGTGCCTTAATTAAAATCAGTACTTTGTGTTGGATCACTTTTGATTGAATTTATTGGAAACAAGGACATGTTCAATTACACTGGATTTGTAACATGACCTCATGTCTGAGGTGTTACAGAGTTTTGGCAGATGCTTTTTGATGTCAGCTCTATGCAATATCATTAATTGCTTTCAATACTCTGCAACACATGGTGTGGGAATACAGCAATGAACTAATCTGCTTGTAGAAGAGCAACCAAATACAGCACGTCTGATTTGTTGACCTACTACTAATACTGGTTTTTGAAGATTGATTTACAGGAAGAGGTTGTACCCCACTGTAAATCACTTCACAATAGATCCCTCGTCACTACATATTTTTGTTATCCTACCTGAATTTGGAGGAAAATAGGAGAGACAGAAAGGAAAAGAAAGCAACAGTAAGGTGTGATTGCTGCATAACACACAGATTTCCCGTCTGTGAGAACTGTAATGGTTGCACTGCAGATACTGGAAGTGGTGTGCCACACTGTCCCAGAAGCAGTGTTTCAGAAGATTTTGTATTTTGTCACATTTACTAGGCCAAAGCAGTACAAGCAGATGGAGGATTAAGCTAGTAAAGGTATTTCTGTTCTTACCAGAGGGTGCTGTTTTCAGTCAGATCCATGCCTCTCTTAGCCAGCGCTTGTCAGGTGTGTTCAGTGTTACTGAGGCCCAAACAGAGCACAGGACACAATCCCTTTGCTGGAAAAAAACAGTAAAGACAAAAAAAAAGCCAATGCAGTGGATGTGGTCTGTCTCAACTTCAGTAAAGCATTTGACACAGTCTCTCACACCATCCTCACAGCCAAACTGAGGAAATGTGGTCTGGACTATGAGGTAGTAATCTGGATTATGAACTGGCTGCAGGACAGAAGCCGAAGAGTAGTGATCAGTGGGACAGAGTGTAGTTGGAGGCCTGTATCTAGTGGAGTCCCCCAGGGGTTGGTACTGGGACTAGTACTATTCAGTACATTCATCAATGACCTGGATGAGGGATTAGAGTGCACTGTCAACAGCTTTGCTGATGACACAAAGCTGAAAGGAGTGGCTGACACCCCAGAGGGCTCGGCTGCCATTCAGTGGGACTAGACAGGCTGCAGAGTTGGGCAGGGAGGAATTGAATGAAATTCAACAAGGGCAAGAACAACCCCAGGTACCAGTTCAGGTTGGGGACTGACCTGTTGGAGAGCAGCATAGGAGAAAGGGACTTGGAGATCCTGGTGGAGATCGGGAAGACCAGGAGCCAGCAATGTGCTTTTGTGGCCAAGAAGGCCAACGGCATCCTGGGGAGCATCAGAAGGGAGTTGGTTAGTAGATCAAGAGAGGTTCTTCTCCCCTTCTACTCTGCCCTGGTGAGACTGCATCTGGAATATTGAGTCCAGTGCTGGGCCCCTGAATTCCACAAGGACACAGAACTGCTTGAGGGAGTCCAGCACAGAGCCACAAAGATGATGAAGGGAGTGGGACACCTCCTTTGTTAGGAAAGGCTGAGGGAGCTGGGTCTTTTTAGGTTTGAAAAAAGGAGACTGAGGGGTGACCTCATTAATGTTTTAAATATGTAAAGGTAGGGTGTCAGGAGGATGGAGCCAGGCTCTTTTCACTGTCATCCAATGATAGGACAAGGGGCAATGGGTGCAAGCTGGAACAGAGGAGGTTCCACTTAAATATGAGAAGAAAATTCTTCACGGTGTGGGTGACAGAACACTGGAACAGGATGCCCAGGGTGGCTGTGGAGTCTCCTTCTCTGGAGATGATTAAAACATGCCTGGACATGTTCCTATGTGACTGGATCTAGGGATCCTGCTCTGGCAGGAGGATTGGACTAGATGATCTTTCAAGATCCCTTCCAATCCCTAACATTCTGTGACAGTCCTTTTGGAAGCCCCCTAGCATTCTGTCCCCTCCATTCCTGTTCCGGACCATTCCAGTTGCCTATGATTTTTACGTGAACTCACTTTCAGGCTATGCAGAGATGTGCCTCTGGGAAAATAATAAAAGAAAAGGGTTTCTCTGGTTAAGTTTTTGAAGCTGGGCAGAAACTGGCAGATCGTGGGTTTCTGCTAGCAGCTTTTTTTTTGGGTAGGGTGTACTGTTCTCCTTCTTGACTTTGTATGGTAAAAGCTATGGGGGATGAGAAAGGTTTCATGTCAAAATTAATGAAAACAAAGTTTGGAGTGAATTAATCTGGGGTTAGAATTAAAATTTCATAAAGACATGGCATGGACCCAACAGAAACCAAGAACAGATTAAGGAGAAAAATCCTCTAACTATAAACAGAGAAGCACTCCAAGGACCTTATTACTGCTGTGAAGTCAAAACAAAAATTTGACTCTGTCTAGTAGCCAGGATAACCTTACTTCAGTCCTAGCTAAAGACTGGCTCTTGTGTTCACTTCTAGCCCACAACAGTGAATGAAGGGGCTCCAAATGACTCCTGCGTGCCCAGTGTCAGGCTTTTGATTGCACCTAGTGCTTGTTCTGTGGTTAAATGCTTCATTTCAGCTCTCGCTCTGTGCTGCTAAGTCAGTGCAGCAAGGCTAGAACAGCTTGACTGCATCATGGAGTGTTCGTGGGGAGTGCATGGGTGCAAGTGGGGCTACTGTTTTGTTTCTGGTGACAGTCGCTATAGAAAGGAGATGTAAAATGCATCCAGTGATTTGCATGCTGATGTTTTCAGAAAGAGTTAAGTTTTGATGCAGAGGGGATGCCTCTCCTCCTGTAGTGTTTTATAGAAGTGCCTTTGAAGGTGAGTGAAGGTTACACAGGGAGTTATTTTATTGGATCATTCAGTTACAGAGGTTGGTTTAGAAGCATAATAGCAAAGGCTGTACTCTTTCTCTTCACAGACTGCTCTGCATCTTTTAAATATCTAGGTAGTAATCAAGTCTTGTAAGGTAACTGATTGCTCTAACAGTATTGCTAGATTATGCTTAAATTTTGTTTGGTGTTATTTTAAAACAACTTAAGAGTCGGACATGGTGATCTCTGTGTCCTTAAGAAATTCTAAGTCTGAGCAGCAGTGCTTGTAGCTGCTTGTTCTGAGACAGACCAACATCCTCAAAGGCTCAGGAGGTCTCTTTACCTGAGCTTCCAAAATCAGCAGCAGCTTTAGGAATCAAGGTTGCCCCTTTGGAAGTGAGTCAGGCTGGGCTGTTGCTTGCTGGCACAGGCTGCATCCAGCAACAGCTGCCAGCCTGAACAGTGTTGGGCTGAGCTTTGAAAACCAGAATATATTAAAAAAATTAGATCAGACCTGTTCATAGCTTTCATATTAGGTTATTTGTTTTAATCCAGTTAGTATCAAAGATTAGTTTGATGAAAAACATTTTTCTTTCTTTTTTGGAAAATGTTCTAATATTCTTGGTTCTAATGCTATAATTTTTCTTAGGAATTGATAAAGTCTGCATTTGATCCCTGCAGCTTATGATATCAACTTCTTCATGTTTTCTTACGCCTACTTTATTTCTCTGTCAATGACTAGCTAAGGAACACATCCGTCGTAATCGGCAGAGCCGTACCTTCATGGTGGAAAACGTCATAGGAGAAATCTGGTCTGAACTGGAGGAAGGTACTGTCCTCTCTCGAACAATCTTGCTCTTACTGATTTTGTATTGTGGCAAATACTGTATTTCCCACAAATGTGCTGTGCATTGCATTGTCCTCATTGTGATTATAAATAGGAAAGGGAAAAATGCGAGTCTCTGTGCTGCTCTTAGTTACTAACACTGCAGTTTTGTATGCTCTAGCAAAATACAGTTTATTAAGGAGATTGTAGAAAGAAATGCAGGTTTTAAAATGCAACCAGAATGTTTTCCTCGAAATAGGCTTTGTAAATATGCTGTGGTATTAATTTGATAGCCCACTAGAATGTACACTGGCAGCATAGAATCATAGAATCCTCATGGCTAGAAAGGACTCAGCCCTCATCCCAACATCTCCTTA
>VZRI01010410.1:24989-39943 GCA_013397515.1 Upupa epops | reverse complement strand
GCAGCCTGTTCCAGTGCCCAACCACTCTCTCAGGAAGGTATCTCCTCCTAATACCCAATCTAAGCCTCCCCTAATGCAACTTGAGGCCATTTCCCTTCATCCTGTCATTAGTAATTTGTGAGAAGAGACCAGCACCAGCCTCGCTACAACCTCCAGCTGTAGAGAGAAATGAGATGTCTTCTCGCCCTCCTCTTCTCTAGACCAAATAACTCCAGTTCCCTCAGCCACTCCTCATTGGGCATATGAAAAATTCCACTCATCTACTTTTTAGCTTTGCTGAGTCAGTAAGTTCTGCCCTCTGTATTTCAGATTTATCAATCATTGCACTATAATTACTAATAAAAATCAAGTCTTCAGCACAGGCATTCATGACTTTCCCTAAGTCCTTATCTCTCGTGGTGCTAAAGCCCCCAGGGAGCTTTCATTGCAGTGTGCTGTGTGATAACACCGATGTAAATGTTATTTGCCTATTCCTCTGGCAAACTAGGTGACCGATACATCGTTGTTGACAGCGGAGGAGGCACGGTGGATATGACTGTCCATCAGATCAGGCTACCTGAAGGTCATCTTAAGGAGCTGTACAAGGCAACAGGTAATGCCCCTTCCCCTGCTTGTTTTATTGAAGTAATATTTTGAGTTGTCAGTGGAGGAAGTCTATGCTGTTAATATTCACTATATTTCACTAACAATTCTTCCTGAATTCAGACCAGCATTCCAAATTAGTGTAAGAGAGCAGCTGATTAGCAGACATGGGTAAATCACTTCATGCTTCTGATCCTTTTGGATGGTAAACATCCCATTGGGAGAGAATTGCCATCTCCTGTGTTACTCACTCCCATGCAGGCCATGACCTTCTGCCAAGGTCCTGGTCTGACTTCTGCCCTTAGATTTGTCATCTTCCTGTCCTTTGAGAGGTCATCTATGCATTGCTGCTCTGTCCAGCTATTCAGAGATGTGCTGTGGAGACGTGAGTAGCTGAGTGTCACAAGATCCTTGTAAAGTGGCTGTTGGCAGAACAGAGGTTTCACTACATTTAAAGGGAATCTTCTATATACCAGTGTTAACAAGAAGGATCTATCATCCCCTGGGAAAAATGCACAATGATTAGTCTGCCATAAAACTCTAAAATGCAATTCCTCAAATGTTATTCTCTTCCTGAACCCCAAATCCCCTTTGTCTTTGCCCAGTGTCTAAGCTGCTAAAGACATGAGTCAGCCTATTATTTGTTGCTGTTTCTGTATACCAAGTTAATCTCCATCCGTGTGGCTCATCTCTGAGCATTCTCAGTCTTAAGGCAGTAAGACTGCCTCAGGAAGCAAACTAATAAGACCAAATGAGACAGTGTATGTCACACCTGTCTACTCCTATATATGAGTCCAACCCATATCTTTTCAGGTAAGAAGGCAGTTCCTCTGCTTCTAGTAAGACTATTTCTGGCAGTGTTACAGTGGCTATGGTGCCATAGGAATAGAAGTGAGTTAAAGGTAGGGTTATGTTCTATTTCAGACTGTCTGTTAGATTTAGGAAGAAAACCTCTTTCTGTGCACACTCTCCCAGGACAATGTTAGTGGTGTTATTCTCATGTGTCAATTTGAAATCTAATAAACACTTGAGAAAATTAACTCCGTGTTTTGTTTGTTATGCAGGTGGGCCCTATGGTTCTCTAGGCGTTGACTATGAATTTGAAAAGCTGCTGTGTAAAATATTCGGAGAAGATTTCATTGAGCAATTTAAAATCAAGCGTCCTGCTGCCTGGGTAGACCTGATGATAGCATTTGAGTCCCGTAAACGGGCAGCGGCTCCAGACAGGACCAATCCACTAAACATCACTCTGCCTTTCTCCTTCATTGACTATTACAAGAAGTTCCGAGGTCACAGCGTTGAACATGCATTGAGAAAAAGCAAGTGAGTTGATAACTGAACCCATATGGGTGCAGAATAAAATGTAAAAGACAAATAATTAAATACTCTAATTACATGTAGTCAAAGATCATAATGTCAAAATAGAAGGATTAGGAAATGGGATTGCCTGAAATGCAGCTCCTAAACTGAAAGTTGTGATCAGTCTCTTGCAAGATCTTTTCTCTACGATGCACTCCTGTGGTGGTGATGTCTGTGTTTTTTGGATTAGATCACCACTGTGTCACTTTCCTGAATTTGTCACAGTTTTGAGTCCCTTACATGAAAATCAGGAATGTCAGTACAAATACAGGATTTGATATCTAGAAGTTAGTTTCCTAGAACAATAATTTTTAGAGGCCTGGACCCTAGAACAAATCCAAGGTCTGGAATGAATTGTGTCAATGTATGTATGGCTTGAGGAAATACCGGAGCATCAATACACACAGAATCACAGAATAAACGTGGCTGGAAAGGACCTCCTAGATCACTGAGTCCAACCATACCCACATCCACCAATACCTAACTATCCGATTGATGGAAAAACACAACTCCATGCTGCCACTGTAGCCTGACTTGAAGCACCATGTCTACACGCTTCTTAAACACCTCCAGGGATGATGACTCTACCACCTCCCTGGGAAGGCCATTCCAGTGCCTCGCTACTCTTTCTTGAAAGAATTGCTTCCTAATACCTAATCTAAACCTCCCCTGCCTCAATCTAAACTTCCCCTTCCCCTGGTTCCATAATCAGTCACCAAGGAGAAGCGGCCAAGACCCACCTTTCTACAAACCTCCCCTCAGGTAGTTGTAGAGGGCAATAAGGTCCCCCCTCAGCCTCTTTTTCTCCAAACTAAACCTGCCCAGCTCCCTCAACCTCTCCTTGTATGACTTATTCTCTATTGCACTGAGCTCTGCAAAGGGAAAGCATTAATCTTCCAAACTGATGTCAGGCTTTCTTTTCTTCTAGCATTTTACCAGTTAGATAAATTGCTCTGTAGGTGGGGAAACATAAATTCCCTCCAGAGATATTAATTTATGATTTTCAGAATCAAAGCATCTTCCTTGACAAGCTCACTGGCTTCTGTAGAAAAGGAAGTGAGGAGAAAGTGGGTGGGCATTTGGCATCTTTTGATTGCTTCTAGACCTGGGTATTAATGATATAGACTGAAAATCTGTGGTAGAAGACATGATAGTTCTCCTACCTCGGCTTCTTTCTGCATTTTTTAATCTAGTGGATGTTTAATGTAGCATGCATTTCTTACCAAAGTTATTGGTAAATGGCCTATAGGCATAAATGATTTGGAATCTAGCTTAATTCCTAAATGGGGCTGAGGTTCTGAAATCATTAAAAATTTCAAAAAACATTCCCCCTCACAAGGCCATCTCCTTCTTAATGATCTCAATGGTGAATCTGAAGTGGGGTTGTTAAGTGTTCCCTTCAAATTAAATCAAACTAGTAGGATAACAGGATAGGAAGAGTATAAAGGTGACATACAGTGTGCGTGAATGAAAAGGAGATTAGTGAGCTGTATATGGATGTATATCAGTGGTGGATTAACATAATGCCTGTATTCACTTAACAAATGTTATGCCTCATTAAAAATGCTGCGCTCCCTTCTGCCTCCCCAGGCTTCCCGTGCTTGCTTGTTTTCCTTGTGTGTTTCCAGTGGCTTTGGCTGGCTGCTGCTATAATCTAAATGTTGCCCTTCTGGGGATGAATCAGTGCTGTTTCAGATGAGTGAGCACTGGATTGACTGCCAGCTGTTTCAGGAAGCAGCAGAGCATTGGTAATGCTGCAGAAGGCAATCAGGCAAAGAAAACAACAATTAGATGAGCCAAAATAACAATCTCCCTTGAATTTTTACATCGCTGCAGTTGGTATGGGGCTAGGGTGAGGTGAGGTACTTTCTTCAAAGCAAAATGCCTGTGGATTCTATAAACTTATTTACTAATTTTAGGTATCTTGTGATCACAAGAGGGGGGTCCACAGGAAAGCTGGAGAAGGTCTTGCCATAGGACAAGGCAGAATGGTTTCAAGCTAAAAGAGGGTAGATCTTAGGAAGATCTTAAGAAATTCCTCAATGTGAGGGTGCTGAGGCACTGGAATGAGTTGCCCAGGAAGGTTGTGTTTGCTCAATCCCTGGAAGTGTTCAAAGCCAGGTTGGATGGGGCTCTGGGCAACCTAGTCTAGTGAGAGGTGTCCCTGCTCACGGCAGGGTTTGGAAGTAGATAGTCTTTGAGGTGCCTTCCAACTTATACCATTCTATGTGAGTGTTTGGTTATTTCATACTGTTCAGTTGTAATGTTTTAATGTCCTTTTTGACTGTTCTTTTCCAGTGTGGACTTTGTGAAGTGGTCCTCCCAGGGAATGCTGAGGATGAGCCCAGATGCGATGAATGCTCTTTTCAAACCTACAATTGACCAGATCATCGAGCACCTCAGTACGTATCTCCATGTAATTCCCCTTTCCAGCTAAGCTGAAACTCAACCTAGTCTAGTGAGTTTCAAGGAGAAAGTAAGATTTTATGTCAGTAACTGGATGTAAAATCAGACACTCACCTAGTATGGATCAAATGTGGGCAAGGAATTTAGTTCTGGAACTTTTAGTTCTCTACAAAGCAGTTTGGAAAATCATAAACACACTTGACCTTGTAACACATACTTTTACCTAGTTCTAGTACTCAGTTACTGGGTCTGATTCAGTCCTGTTTTCGTCTAAGCTTCAATTATTTTGTATTTCAGGGCTGCAGGCATTCAGGCAGCTGATATGTACTAACTAACCCTGATCCTGCTTCTCTTTCTCCTGTTTCAGGCAACGACTAAATGTCAGAGATGTAACTAGCTTATCATTATTCTTGCTATTCAGACCTCTAGTTCAGTGGAAGGTCACATTTGCTTATGACCATCCAAATCACTGACATCTCTAAAACATAAATTGTAAATGATGCATCATGGTAAAAGTACTTCCAGGCATGGCTTAAGCAGCACTGAATTTATTTATTATTATTGAGAAATCTATTATTTATGTCTTTCCTGGTGGAAGATTGGATTTGTATCAAGTAGAATATAAAAAGTGTTGCTGAGCAAAATATTGCTGTTCTGCGCATTACAAAGCACTAACCAAATTGTATTTGGAATGGAATATCCAGCTTTGCTCACTGTATGTGAGTAATTTTTAGGTAGATTTAGTTTATATGCGACCAGGGAGGGAGAGATCTGGAATTACAGCAGTAACTCAGTCGTGCTGCCTTGGTCATTTGAACTAAGCGGGGAGGCCTACAGCTGAACCATATGATTTTGTGCACTTAAGCTAAGAAAGAACATCTGTAAAAATGTAAAGAGATACTATTTTGCAGATGGTACTTATTGTGGTTAAGATGTTAGGGTCAGAAAAATAATAAGTGAATTTAAATTGGGGTCACTTACTTGGAATGCAGTAAAGTGTGAGTGAATCAGTTAGGTTTGGGAATATCTTCCTGATGGCTGAAGTAGCATGATGATGTCTGTTTTCCTACCTCCCATATTTTGGCTGGCAGGATTTCTTTGTATAAATCTGTGTCTTTCTTTTCTGGTAGAAGCTAAGTATGTATACTGTTTTAAATGCAGTGCCATAAATACCATATGCTTTGAGGTAAGCTTCCATTCACAGTGAAAATGAGTATAGAAAGTATTACAGAGGTGGAACTGGTACATGCTGAGTGGCAGTGGGCACAGATGTGGTGCTTTCACACCTTGTGAGTGTGCATGGAGTATTTGGTGCTCTCAGGTATCAAGAGTTTCATCTTCGTTGCCTTCTCACCATGGACTTAGCACTATTGAATGGATTCTTTTTCTGTTTAGGTGATGTGTTTGATAAGCCAGAAGTAACCAATGTCAAGTTTCTGTTCCTGGTGGGTGGCTTCGCTGAATCCCCTTTGCTCCAACAAGCTGTCCAGAATGCTTTTGGTTCGAGATGTCGAGTCATCATTCCTCAGGATGTGGGGCTCACTATCCTCAAAGGAGCTGTTCTGTTTGGTCTAGACCCTGCTGTCATCAAAGTGCGGCGTTCACCTCTCACGTATGGTGTGGGTGTGCTCAATCGGTTTGTGGAAGGGAAGCATCCAGCAGAGAAGCTTCTAATCAAAGATGGCACACGCTGGTGCACTGATGTCTTTGACAAATTCATCTCAGCTGACCAATCTGTAGCCCTTGGAGAAACTGTGACACGCAGTTACACACCTGCCAAGCCTTCTCAGTTAGTAATAGTGATCAATATCTATAGCTCAGAACAAGATAATGTTGGCTTTATCACCGAACCGGGAGTGAAGAAGTGTGGCACCCTCCGCTTGGATCTCACAGGAACTGATGCTTCAGTGCCAAACCGACGGGAAATCAAAACGCTTATGCAGTTTGGGGACACTGAAATCAAAGCCATGGCCATAGATGTTGCCACCTCTAAAAGTGTCAAAGTTGGTATTGATTTCTTAAATTACTAACAACTCATTTTCCCCACCACAGCCTGTTTGTGAGACTGATCTTTCACTGTTCCACTTTTTGACTTTCATACGTCATGTAATCAACTTGAATTTCAGCAGGCTATATGAGAACAGCTAGGAAGGTGGGGTATGTCGTGGTTGTATCCTATGACCAAAGGCTGGATTTTGAAAGACCCTTAAAATGTTTTGGGAGCAAAAGTTCCAGAGGTAGTAGAAGTTCCCAAGTTACTCAAGCATGCTTAGACCTGTACCTTTATTAAGTAAACACTGATTATTACTGGGTCCTGAAGAATAGTTGAAAAGATGTCAAATCGTAATCTCTTTGCCTTCTTCTTCTTCCTCTTCCTTCCAAGAAAAACCTTACTAGCCCACGTGATTGTTGTAGGAGGGCGTATCTGTGTGGAGTAGCTGTTCAAATAGCACCATCCTCTGTTCATCAATGGGAACAAATTAGTAGTCTGTAGGATTCCTTTGGCTTTTGATTTTCGTCTTGTGGTTTCCAAATTTATCAGCTGAATGGATGTGACTTAAAGAAATGACATCTGAGTTTTGAAAATTCTGAGGTCCTACTGAAAAGAAACTCATCAGAAATCCTAGGTTTAGGAAATACGTATATTAGGAGCATAATATGGTTGATTCAGTTTGCAAGCAAAGCCTTTCTTGTCAAAGCTCTTAGAACAAAATTAATTAGCTAGTATTTCCCTCTTTATACTTAAAATTATTAAGAACAGAGCATATTTCCTTTTGGGTCTTCTAAACTTACTTCTCTCAGTCTCCACCTGAAATCACAGTCACAGTTTAGTTGAGGCTGGAGAGGACATCCATTGACTGCTGGTCTAATGGGCAGTGTCAGCTAGAGCAGGATGCTTTGCCCAGTTTTGACTACCCCCAGAGATGGAGATCCCTAAACTCTGGGCAACCCGTTCCAGTATTTGACAACCCTTACTGCAAAACAATTTTTTCTCTTGTACTTAAAAGGAATTTCTCAAGTTTCACTTTGTGCCCATTGCTTCTTTTTCCTTGACTGGATGCCTCTGAGAAGTCTGGCTCCATCTTCTTTGCTGCTCTTCAAACAGGCATTTATACGCATTCCTAGCATCCCTGGGGCCTTTTCATGTCTAAACAGCCTCTCCTCACATAACAGACACGCCAGTCACTTAATCATGTTCATGACCCTTTGCTGGTCTTATGCCCATGTCTTTCTTGTACTGAGAAGCACAGAACTCCATATGTGGTCTCACTGGGGCTAAATAAAGGGTAATAATCACTTTCCTTGACCTGCTGGTGATGCTTTTCCCCATGCAGCCCCAGAGGGTATTGGCATTCTGTGTTACAAGAGCACAGTGTAGGCTCACACGCAACTTTGTGTCTGTCAAGATGCTGAGATCTTCTGCCAAGCTGCTTCCCTGTGAACTGCAGCATATACTAGTGCATGAGGTCACTCCTCCTCAGGTTCAGGACTTTGCACTTCCCTTCATTGAGCTTTATGAGATTCCTGTCTGCACATTTCTCCAGCCCGTCAAGGTCCCCCTGCCCTATCTGGTCTATCAAGAACTTCTCCAAGTGACTGTATTTCTTGTTAATCCCTGTGTTAAGATTTGGAACGGCATTTAGCTTGCGGCTGTCCAGGAAGATTTAAACAACTGAAATGCAAAAAAAATGTCCAGATCCGAAGTGCTGTAATACATTTTGAGTTACAGGTATTTTTGTTGAGTAAAATATATTTTCACGTTGAGTTGAATGGATGGTAAAGTGGGAGGAGGAAGCCAAGAGAATGAAACTACAAATAGCACAGAGTAAAGCATTCCTTGCATGGCTATGAGCACACAACTCCAATGCGCATCAACTACAGTGATGGCCACAGTAGCATCTTGTTTTTCAAATAATAACTTTCTGGAAATAGTTTCTTAAGCACTTCCACCTTGCACATTTCTTGTTCAACTGGACCAGTTTTTATTTTGCAAAATGTTACAGGTAGGTGACTTCTGAAACCTACAATCTGTGTCTGCCATGAACTGGCAGCTTCAGATAGAAATCCAAATTCCACTCCAAATTGGCAGATTGATAATAGCCTGTAGAATCATCCTAAAATGCTGATGCCTTCAGAGCACTTATACAGAGCTGCCTGATTACCTGCTGGAATTCATTGACTTTCCTAAATGTTAACTGTTAAACTAAATCTTAGTTTCTGATAATTTGAGCATGAGTTAAATCCATCACTGACAGTTTGGGGAAAGAAAAGCTTTATCAGTTACTTCACTGGTTTTCGTTCCGATCCTGCACTTAAGCTGTCTGTGTTTAGCCTGGAGTTTTGCCGCAGTAAAGAGCTGCAGAACTGATCTCCTGCATTTTGCCATTGAGTTGTCTGTGTCTCCTGCAGAATTCCCTAGTTGAATGTGAAACCTGTTCTGCATTCAGCTTTAAACAAAACGAGGCAGAAAACGGACTGTAGTGAGTGCTAGTCCCAGTATCCGGCTGGGTACTTTCTATAACTACAAAGTGTGCTTTGCTAGCATTCAGTTTCCTGCTGCCTGCTCAATGCTTTAAAAGCTAAATACTGGGATATTTTTGTTGTGTGTGTGTGTTGCTTTCCATGGTTTACAAACAAGAGAAACTTTAAGATGAGTTATGAACAATATAATTTTATGTATATACAATATTTAAATATTGTACAGATTCTTTCTTTCTACAGTGCTATTTTCCTGTATAAAAATGCTCTTTGCCTCTGTTGATTTCATTCAGCTGTTAATTTTAAATAACATAGTTTCTCAATCAGCTTCTGTAATTATAGGCTTTTAAAGATGGTAAGATATGACATATGAAAGGCTGATCTTATAATAATAGGAAAGAAATGTTGGTGTGTCAGAGAATACAACATTCTTCCTGCAGTGCAAGTCATACCAGTTACCCATGTTACACAGATGCACTTGTATGTTGCTGGGATTTTCATTTCTTTGTTTCAGATGCTGACCATTCTATCTCCAGCAATTCATCATAATAATGGATGAATTCTCCTGTAAAACCTAGCTAAAAATTAGATAGTATCGATCTGGGTATACAGCTTCTTCATTAGGTTTTGGGGTTTTGTTAAGGATCTTCTCTGTTAAAAAATAAAACCCTCAAAAAACCCAACAAACCAAAACACAACAAATGCAAAGCTACCTTCCAAAGCCAGGCAACACTGATTTATTGTAGCTGCAGGTAAGACCCAGTCTCTGTTTACCACTTCCACCTACCAAATGGCAAAATGCTAAATGAAAAGTAGGTTTCAGTGTCATTTAAACTTAATTGCTGCAATCCTGAACAGGTTTGTTGGTGGTGGCCTTAACATGGAATTGGATCTAATAAATGGCTGCAACCTCTCCCTCTCCCCTCTGCAAAGGAGGTGGGCATCATGATCAGTTTTGCGCTGTTTCAGCCTGTCTTCAGAAAGCACTAAGGGTAGCTTCTGCAGCTCTTCTGAAGCACAGCTCCCTGCACAGTAGCAGTTCTTTTCCCTTTCTTACTCCCCTTTGTAAGATCTTGTCTGGATCCAAGCAGGGGTTTGTTGCTGTACCTGTAAAATGTGTTTTGCATAGTTTTGCACTTCCTCATTCAGTCTGAGGAGAGCACTATCAAGTTTATCTTTGCAGAGCACTGAACAAACTCCCAGCTGTCCTTGTTGCCCTCTTTAAGAATGGAAAATTAGGCTGTCTTTCTAAGGAATTAGAAGTGTAAGTAGACTATTATGCCGTGGTCTTGTAGTCTAGAACCCAAACAACTCTACGTTGTAAGTGGCATGTGGATGCCTGTTTTGGTAAAGGATGTTTGGCTGTAAATTTAATATGAAATTTATTAGGGAATGAATAATTTTATAGAATAGTCATCCTGATACTTTTGCAGGAGATTCCCTGCAGAGCACTTTTTGTAGGGGTTTCAGATGGTACTGTGCAACTTAGCGTTGGAAAGACAAGGCCAGCTACCCTTAGGGAAAGCAGAAGGTCTTGGTGGAAGTTTTGCTCTAAACATCAGCTTGCGAGTTTGAGTCCAACTCAGTTCTAGACTGAAAGTTAGCAGCTAATTGTGGTGGAATGATTAATTGTGCTAGTATAAGATAAATGTGCAGTGGTAGGACAGTTTGCATTGGTATAAATATACCAATATACAGGAGTTTTAATGCATTATTATGAGAAGGCTAATTATATATTGCAGAGATTTAATCGCCAAGATAAGCTGCATATTTATGATATGAAGTGGCTTAAGCGGATGAATAGTATAAAAGTTGTTGGGCATAACGTCACAGTACTCACCTGCTTGAAATACTCCTAAACTATATGATAAAACCAACCATTGTGGTCTTGTTCACCTCTGTGCAAGATAAATTCAGATTTCACTGATGTTTGGAGCTGTTCACAACTTGTCTGGACTGTATCTTGAGTGTTCTTGTGTCTTCGATCATGTCAAATAAAATACCATAAAACTAACTTTTCCTTTTGGATGTTACTGTCTTCATGAACATTGGGATAAAAAGAAACCTGATCTATTACTCAAGTGACAGAGTAGCTCTACTTGCATTTCATATGGGGAACTGGGCAGAAGTGACGGCAGCCACAGGTGAGATTTCTTCAGCCTGTGGACACCTGGAGTCTTTGCCAAGGACATGCGGGCTCCTGTGCAGCACACAGCTCTTCGATGAGAGGCTGCTGCATATTTAGTTCACTCTTGTGCTTGCTACGGGCACCTTGTCTGTGCCCAAGGTAGAAGTCTGCTGGTGGTGACCTAAGTTGGTGTAGCCTTGACTAGGATGTTGGCAGGAGTTAAGACAGGAAGACTTTGGACAGTACTGAATGCAGATTGTTGTGTTTTCTGTAGTGCTGCTCTGGAAAAGTCAGGAAATGAAATATAAAAATTGATATATCGAAGCAGGATGCCTTCTGTTAGACCTTGACAAGGTTGGTTTATTGTTAAAATAAGCTGGCTGATACCCAGATATATTTGCTTGACACTGCACATCTTTATTTTGTGGGTTTAGATCTAGGAGTTTCGGTAAGGACCAGCTGCCCTGAAAAGGACTTGTATAACATTTGTGCAGTACTGCGTTTTACTGCCAAGTGGTGTGGCCCTCTAAAATTCTGCAGTCTTGGCACTAGTGATAGAAGTGGATCGGTGGAGTAGGTGACCTTAGTCTGCAGTGCTACACGGAGGCAAAAATGCAGAGAATAAACTGAGAGGCGTAGCAGCCACTACCCCCGATTTCCACCTCTGCTGCAATGAAGATGTTTTACAAGAGCTTTATGACTATAATTATAAACACCATCCTAATAGGCTAGGTACTGTATTTAACTTGTAATGAACTTGATTTCAGCCAAACATTCAATTAATGTTACTAGTACAATGGGAAATATAATTACAGTGTTCAGGGGCACATTAAGAACCACATTTTGCTTTCAGTGTTCTAGCGCATCGCTCTGGTTTCCAGGAGACTTCCGTGTGTGTGCCTTCAGCATTTGGTCCTTTCACTGGACTTTTCCAAATCTTAAGCTTTTCTCATATGAGTGTGTGTCTCTTTAAAGTTACAGCCCCACTGTTTCAGGATGGAATTTGTAGAAATTCTTGGTTCTAGCAAGATTTCCAGCTGAAATTCAGAAATGGTGTTTTCATATTAATAGCCCTGCAATAAAACAACTTGCAAAACAACCTCCATGACAGCATGGTACATCATCCTCAGGTTCTCTCAGGTTCCTAGGCTACGTTAAGCACCAGCCTGACCTCTGCCTTAAGGACAGTGGCTTCAGCGTCCCCTTAGTGAAAGAGCTTCCCAATTTTCAAGAGCTGCAGCTTGGATAAATTGGTGAGAACTGCAGTTGCTTTGTGTCGCTGGGATTCAGGCTCGTTATTTGCCACACTGAGTAAGTACTGATGTTGGAAAACCTGTACTTACTTGTGGTTTTAGGAAAAAATTCTGACTTATTCATCCCCCACTGTGTTCTAACACACAGAAACATTTTGGTGGGGGGGGTTGCTGTAGAAGGACAAGGTATTGGGTGTGGGGAGTGTCAGAAATTTGTGCTTTTTCCCTTCAAGTTGGGTCTGAAAGGGGGTATTCAAACAAAGGAAGGGGTTAGCGCTGCAGCCTGTGCAATTCCACTGAGGTGACATGAATTCTTGGAGCAAAAACTTGTCTCATGCCATCCTGAAAGTGTGTCCCAGCATATTTCTGGAGTAGCCTCTGGTAAGATGAAGATAGTCATGGTATAGTTGTGATGTGTGAGTTCATGATGATTCTGTTCTCATACCTGTTAGTTAACGTGGACATGCCCATGGATAAAAACAAGGTAAGATGATCTCAGCATCACTAAGGATTATATCAAACCCAGCTGAGCGTTTACCTCACCAGTATGAAGGGACTAAGTGCAGTGTACTAAGTTAGTTAACTGCAAACTTTTTTATGCAAACCAATAAATTCTTTACCTTCCTTGTTTAATATAAAGCTCTGCAGGTACTGTCGGTAAGTTTGAGGTAGAATCTGTTTTCTCATTTGTCAGGGACTAATAAATGGGGAGAAGTTTACTGGACGCTGTATCCTCAAAGCACTGGCTTTGTGCCCAGAGCAGAAGCCTTCAAACTAGGACATAGTGCTTGCTGCTGTGTGAGAGTGAAGTATTGTTTCAAGAACTTGGTGGATTGCAGTGGCTATGGTCCTTCTGTCAGTGTTCATAGGTAAGCCTACACAAACTCTGGAAATGCTGTGTGCTGCAGCAGAGCCACAACTAAAAGGATGGTACTGGACTGACGGTAAGGAAACCAAAGGAATCTGCTGAAGAATTTGGGGGTTGGCTGTGGGAGGACAGAGGTGGTGGTGCTCCAGCAGCAAGAGAAGTTCAGGGAAGATATTGAGGTAGAAAATGAGTGGTGAGACTGACAGCTGTGAATGCCAGAGCCTGCTAAACCATAGTAAACTAAGGAGTTAGAAAGGTGACTCTCCCTTTCCTAAGGACAACAAGGAGTATTTCCTTCCCTCTGAAGAACAAGCTCTGCACCTCTAGTAGGAACTTCCGTCTGCCGGCAGCTGATAAGAGCAGACATCAGACTGAACACATCCTCTTCCTTTGCAGTACAAAGAGCAGCCTCAGTGCTGACCTGATGCTTTTCTCACACAAATACAGTGCATGCTGCACGTGTGCCATCACTGCCATTCTGCTAGCGCCTACTGAGGCTGCAGTTAAAGCACTGCAGTAAAATGTATTCTCCACAGAGCTTTTACTCCTCATCTAGTGACAATCATAATGGATGTATTTTCTCAGCTTGTTCCCCACCCCCTCAACACCCACCCCCCCACCACCTTAGATGACTGTTGGCTCCACAAAATGAGTGGAGCTGAAGGGAGTTAAGGGTAAGTAGAGTTGAATCCAGCAGAAGGGATGCTGGTCCTGCATGACATCTGCAAGGGTTCCTTGATTTAATGTCCTTTTCCATGAACAGCATCCTCAGATGATTTCCTTCCTGTGCTCCTTTTGTGAGAAGAGGTCCTAGGAGGCAATGGTGTCCACAGGGTGCTGGGAACACACAACTACCTGCCTTGACTGTGAAAAAGTCCTTAGTGAGTATAAATGGGTGGATAGAATCGAATTATGTCACCTCGTTGTCTACAAGGTCACATTTAAGTCTGATAGCTGTGTAAAGCTCTTGAAGAGCCAGATAACGTGATGAAGTGTGGTTTGGAACACCCTCAAATTAATTTTGTAGTTATTTTGTTTTGTCTTGGGGGTGAGACATTGAGGATCGTACACTGCCAATTTCCAAAGATGCTACAGACTTGTGGTGCTGTTGCCAAAACACACTAATCACTTCCTACAGAAGCATTTATTCCTCTCCTTCAGAGTCAGCTAGTGTAGAATATTGCTTGTGGCTTTAGATTTCTTCCCTTTTTTCTCCTCTATTTGTGTGCAGACACATCCAGTATTTTGCTGTCTGCTGTTTGCTCCTTCAGAGCATCACAGGAGATGCCTGTGGCGGGAAAAGACTTCAGACATCAACTACATCTCACCTTCCTGCTGTATTAGTTCGGCCTAAGTTGCTACCAATGTAATTTCCATCTGGTTTTAAACCTTCTGATGCTGCAGCAGTGCTACCTGCTCAGGCAGTTTATCTGTGTTTCTCTTCCTTCACCTTTCTAAAAATCCTAAGGATTTCTGTGACTGCCCTGATGAGATGGGAACATTTCATCCCATTCCTGTTCTCAGAGCTTAGGACACATCAGAAGATTAGCTTCATGCTTGCCCTAAATCTAATTCTCTAATTAAATCCCAGGAATTTCAATCACACTTTACAGACCTCTGATCTTTGTTACGGTTTTGATGGCAGCTTTGAGGATTAGAGAATGGATGCTTATTTTTTGCAGATAACCATCTCATTGCTGGAAGGACATTTGGAAACTGATGCCTGTGCTACTGCGTGCACACACATGGAAGGTGTGAAGTGTGCTCGTCCCACTAGGAAACAGAAAGGCCCAGCGAAGCATCAACCAGCAGTGAAATGTGATGTGAGTGGCTGAGGCAAGTTGTGGTTTCACTTTTGCAAACACTGATTAAAGGTCTT
>VZRI01010410.1:0-24942 GCA_013397515.1 Upupa epops | reverse complement strand
GGGTGTTTAAACCCTAGATGCTTGTTACAGTACTTAATATTTGGGATAGTTTGCCCTCAACACTTCACAAAGTGACCTGGCCTATAACCCTGCTCAAGTGAGAGTGATAACAGATGCCTCTGACTGTGCTGGCTGCATCTGTGTCAAAGTGGTGGATTCTAGGGAGACAGATAATAGCACAGTAAATGCTGCTTAAACTTCCCTCTGAGGAGTTTAGAATGCAAGAGGATCCTTTCTGTACCTCGTGGCTTTGTCTGACCCTTTTCTCTATGCAGTAAATAATCACGTGTACCTTGCCATTGAATCTGGTTAAACCAGTGTCCATTTATGCCAAATTTGGTTAAACAGCTGTTTTATATTGATAAAGTTACAGCCACTTCTCTCTTACGAGTGAAGTGCATCACTCTATCTGTGACAATACTGCATTAGCCGGGTGTGCTTTTGATAAATTGCACCTAAGAGGTAACTGCAGATCACAGTTATCAAACAGTGTGACTTTTGCACTCCTTTGGCTTTTAGAATTTGCATCATTAAATTTTTTTCCTTGAGCTTCTATACTGAGGAAGCTCTGACAAACCACTTGTGCTGAACTCCCCTGAGCTGTATTGAGCTTTTCAGCTATGTGAAAAATACTGCAGTGTAAGACCTCAAGGGGAATGAGAAATCTCTGAGATCCTGAATGACTTGCTGGGGAAATTTAAGAAGGACCCACTGATCTTTTTAACACTGAGTTTAAAAAGCCTTAAAATACTCCAACTGCAGAAAACAGGATTATGCTCTGAGGTTAAAAACTGATTTCATCTGGTAGTCACCCGTACTTTTGACTATGTGTCAGCACCTCCGGTCTTTATGTCTCCCTTACACTCCTTCATCATTAAAATCCCTGACTCTGTTTCTGTAGCTTCATATGGGGATCTAAATGTAGTGCTGGAAGTGGTAGAACTAGAGCACAATGGCATCAAGTTGTGCCGGGGAGGTTTAGATTGGATATTAGGAAAAATTTCTTCCCTGAAAGAGTAGCCAGGTATTGGAACAGGCTGCCCATGGTGGTGGTGGTCACCATCGCAGGAGGTGTTCAAAAGCCCAGTAGATGTGGCACTAGGAAACATGGTTTAGTGGGCATGGTGGGGTTGGACTTGATGTTTGTTAAAGTCTCTTCCAACCTGAATGATTGTAAGATTCTTCTATGATTTTATTCTATGATTCTAAGACAGTTCCTTAGACTAGGTCACTTGTAATTTTACTCAGGATTAATGAGTGTACAAGAATCACAGGAGCTGTGGGTAGATTCCCAGTGCTCCTTCACCTACATCCATACGTCTGGTACCAGTGTATGGTAAGCCTTACATTGTGCTTATTTATTCTCTGCTTAACTGGTGGGGAAAGTATTGCTGTAAACCATGAACAGCAGTGTAACCTGTTAATACAAGATTGATTTCCCCTGCTCTATTCTACTCCTCTGCAAAGGTGAATTTTCTACCTTGCCTTCACACCCAAAAGCCCTCACATGAACAAAGAAGGTTGTGTAATTGCTATGAGCATCATGGTGTGCCCAGAGAGCCACAGAGATCTGCCCTATAGGTAGGCGTGAAGCATGGTCTGGAACTGCAGCCCCACTTGGGACTGGCAGAAGAGATGGACTCATTCAGGATACCAAGAAACTCTTCATTTACCGAACCTTTCTGAGATCCCTTTGTGTGTTAAGTTTTATTCATCTCCCAAGAGTACTATTAGCATATTCACCTACATTTAAATAATTAATTTTCTTGTTAGATGCCAACTCTTAATTTTTTGCTCTTTCAAAATTATTGAAACCTGTGACAAGAGGCAGCGATACGAGGAACCGTTTGGTTTCTCGTTTGTTAAGCTTTTCCATAATATCCCATTCTTCACAATTGCTTTATTTAATAGCACCAATTTCTGCTTTCAGGTCTTGACTTCCCTGTTAAGCATTTAAGTTTCAGAATTTTTTTTAATCTTTTAACCTTTATCCCTTTGAAATTTTTTTTTCTCAGCCTATAATTTATTATACAGTCTCCTGTCAGAGGAGGAGGTAGACTAGGTGATTTTTACTGTATTGCAAATTATAATTATTATCGTTATTTGCATTAGTAATGGATTCATTCTTATCACTGAAAACAATTTCATTATCTGATCAGACAGTAATCTTCACACTGTCCGTGATCGTATATTTTCATTAGGCACCTCTTTCTCTGTGGGTCAAAAGGAGAATTATTTAGTGCAGTCACTTTTCTCTTCACTTCTAGCATTTGTCTCGATTAAAAAGAAGTTTTTAATCCCCTACAAGCATCCTCAGCAACAACATGTGCCTCTTTCTGCTGCTTTGTCACCACCTCCTTCAGACCTAGTCAGGTCACTGCTATGAGCTGCCCTTCCATGTCTTTTATTCAGGGAGAGGACTTGTAATTCAGGTTCTTGGGAGGAATGGAGAAGCTGATGTTCATGAACCAGAGAAGTCATTTTGACTCCTTGAATTGAAGCAAAGGCTTCAGGATCTTTCTCTTAAATGGAGAAAGCTCCTTCCCTAAGCCCTCCCTCACCATGCTCTGTGGGAGATTTGGAGATGGATGATTGCAGAGTGAGGATGCAGAGGGAGCAGACACATTCTCCTCTCCAACCCCTGCCGAATTGACTGTGCCTCTCCAGGGGAATAGAACAGTCAGATGGCACTGTTTTTCAAACTGTCAGCAAAAGGGAGGTGATAAAAGTTTGTAAGAGATGTGAGGTCAGGCCGCAGACCCTCCTGAGTGACTGACAGCAGCCTTAGTGAGAGCTGGAGGTAGCAGAGAACAACTTTTACACTTGTCTCCTGTTGACCTTTATTCCCTCACCCAAGGAGAGATGGTTGGTGTTTGCATAAGGAAGAGAGGTCAGTAAAGACAAGGTTGTCAGACTAAACCAAGAATTTGGGTGATCTAAGCAGTTCCTTTGGAAGCTTCCGTAGCTCGACTCAGGCTGAAGTCAGCAAGCATAGAGCTCCATCTTCAAAGGAGGAGGGGATGGCTTCTGCTCTTCCATCATCTCAGGCAAGACATACGCATGCTCGCTGTGTTTTGCACCCTGTAATTAAGGTTATGATTTTATTCCTCTTCCATGAAGAACAAACCTTTTCTGAGGGAACAATGGTAGCTCTCCACCTGCAGACCTCACTTTCCAAGTATCACACCTGGGGAATTCAAACTCTGAAACCCAAACTGGGGCACTCAAGCCACTGGTATTGCTCACTGCTGCTATTTTTTAAGACTGCAAGTGAGACTTTGTCTAAACTCATACGCACAATCATAGTAATGCAAATTATTGCGCAAAGAAGCCCGTTGCTCTGGAGCTTTCAATCCCATTTTTACTCCCCCTTCACCTTCCTAATCAGTTTGATGCGAAACAATTATCCACTTTCTGCAATTAAAGGTAAGATTTTTCACAGGACATGTATTGCAACAATAATTACAAGGGCCAGAGCACAGAGAGGAACGTGAATGCGACTTTTGTTTGGGGTCTCACATAATAGATGTCTTCAGGGCACCAGCGAGCGTAGGAACCACTTATTCGTTATTGTGTAATTAATGCAACATTTATACTAATTGCAAAGGTATTTTGCTTCTTGTTTGTGTTTGCACAATTTAGAAGTAAGTGACATGCAGACCGGTATTAGCATTTACTCATTTAGGGCTGTGGGAGCATCACACCGACCTTCTCCTTTCTTCCTCTGCCCCCTACTGAATCCTTCTGTTCTGACCAATTAAGAATGCTCATACATTTTACCCTCTCATTGTCTTCAAATTTGAGAGGGTTTGTGGAGGAAAAAAAAACCCTGTGGGTGTGAAGTTGTTATATCATTTCTTTAGCAGAATATGGTATTTTCTTCAAGGAACTGAATATTTGTCAAAATTATTTGTCAAAGAAACGGTTTCCAGGTTTTATAAGTAACGAGACGCTAACAAGTACAGCCTTGTTTTCTCACGGTTAAATACAACCGTGCAGACACACATTTCTGAAGTACAAGGAGTGGCAAAGCAGCGTGTGATTTACACTAAGAACGGAACAGCCGGTAGCCGTAACACCATAAAATTCCCATTTGCAGCCTCTGAGGACACATCGCAGAAAGGTATGGAAATAAATGTGTGTACATAACGCTGTCAGCTGTGGCTAGGTGATGAAAGCTCTGATACGACAAAGTAGATTAAAAAAAATCCTCAGGAGGGTCAGGAAGGAGAATTAATCAATGCCAAATTAAGATACGCTCAAATATTTCTTGAAAGAGAGAACCTCATTATCCTACTGATTTATGGAGCAAAGTAATGACTACAGACAGCATTGTCTAAAGCCAACAATGAGCACGGCTATAGCTCAGTAATAATTAGAGTCACATGAAATCTTCACTTTCTTTTTACTGTTCTCAGATGAGTTGTAATGCAGGATAGAAATACACTGCACATGACAATCTAAAATGTAGTGAAAATACATGGCCCGAGTTGCTCCCATATTTAAAATTCTGATTGCAATGCTGCCCACCAACAAAATCATAGTAATTTCAGGCAGGAATTATAAAACCTAAACTACAGCACAAATCGTTGTTCACCAAATTACTCATTCCATATCCACAATTACAGCCCATTTATTTTCTTATGCCGATAACAAAAGACACCTTTTAAGATCCGCTCCACGTTACTCTTCCTTTAATAAATAAAGTGAGCTTTTCAAAAGCTACAGAATGATGCAGATAAAAATCAAAACATTTCTACAGTTAAGGATTCAATCAAAGCCTTGCCGCGAATGCTGCGATATTAAAGTTTAAAAAAAAGAAGTCATCAATTTCGTGTGTATTTGTGAACGAGATTTGTCACAAATAGCATTCCCAATAGATAAGAGTGATTATATGGTAAAGAGCGTAATTTATATATCTGGAGCACTATGCTTTTGTCACCGACATCGTTAAGGAATTTGACACGTTTGCAGGAGAACAATATATGTCAACTGAAATATATACCAATTAGCCATAAATGGGACACCGAAATGAATGATGCATGTGCATGCTGTACTTACAAGTAATAACATGTGGTTTAAAGTCGCTCGCGTTTTCAAACAAGAATTCTTTTTATGTTGTCATTTAAAAAATCTAATATTTCAAAAGGTCAGGAATAAATAGCACCATTAGCATTAAAAGCTAGCTAAAGGGAAAGTAATTTGTTGTTCATTTAACATTGCATTTTATGTAATAGCTTTGTAAAGTGTTCGGGAGGTGGGGGGGAGAGAGATTTTACTCTGCTAAAAGATGACGGCAGCTCCAGTTCATTATTAAAAGGAGATTTTTTTATTATGCTATTGTCAACTTTAATGTCTTGATTCTGTTAGGTGTTTGTTAAAATTACATAGGCTGCTGAAGTGGCTATGGCAAAGGATAATGCGGAGAATATCATGACTGTCAAAACAATTGTGTAGGCAAGAATCTGCTTATACTAAGGTAAAGGAATGGAAGACAAAGGAGAAACTCTTCTGCAGTGTTAGGAAGTTAATAACCCTGTTGAGGTTTCCTCAGCAGGAGGTGCTGAGATCACGAAGGCAGATTCTAGAAGAGACGAATAGTGAAGGCTGAAGTAAGTGGGTGCTGGTAAAGGGATGCAGACACACTGAAGTGAACTTCACTCGGTGCTTGCTGCACTAGCTGCAGCTGTGAGGAGCTGCGCAGGGAGAACAGCAAAGTGACAAAGGAAAGACAGCATCATCAGGGTGAAAACAATCTGGTTTTCCTTCAAGTGAAGTTGGACAAGACATTGGCTTAATGTTTTAATTCCCCACACATGTATGATAGCAGAGCAAGGCGTGTTGTGGAGTCTCCTTCTCTGGAGACATTCAAGACCTGCCTGAATCTGTTCCTGTGCAGCTTGGTCTAGGTGATCCTGCTGTGGCAGTGGGATTGGACCAGATGATCTTTCAAGGTCCCTTCCAATCCCTAATGATTCTATGATGCTATGAGATTTATTGCCTATTATCCTCCTTGAGGCAAGGTTACAGGGACTCAGAAAAAGGTGATCGTCCAGATCAAACTCATTCCATGCTCCTGGGGCAGCACGGTCGGGCAGTACTTTTTAACCCAGGCCAGAAGCACAGTGCAACTTAACAGATTTTTAAACATAAAATCACACTCTGACTAAAATGGAGATTGCTGGAGGATGTTCTCCAGTTGGGGTAAACTGGTTTTCCCATAAGGAACATACTCTGGCTCTGAGCGTGCCCACAGGTTGCCACCCTCTCCCTTCTGTCACCCTGCAAGAGGTGACAGAATGCGCTGGGTTAAACTGCTTTTTTCTTCCACACACAGAACACACTTGTTTCCACCTCCACCACTGCAAGGGGAATCCAAAGCCTTGNCTTCTCCAGCAGCAGCAGGCTGAGGGAGCCAAGACAGGATTACTTAGGGACCAAAGTGAATTTGTGAATGTCACTGGATGTGTTTATCTACGAGCAGGGAAAGAAGCAACTCGCTCACTGCGTTACCTGTTCTGACCACATCATCTGGCTCTTCAGGTAGGAATTCAGGGCGTTTTGGGGATTGTAACAATTTTAATGAAATGTGACTGACTTCTGAAGTGTGCTCCTCAGCTTTCTCAGAGTAATTCTGTCCAGATCGTTTGGAACAAGCTTAGTTCAGCATTAACACACCAAAATGCGTCACTGCTTCTCCACCGTGTTCACTGTTTCATCTCTCACAGGTAATTAGAATGAAACTTTTGTCCTCACTGTGTAACTGCTCACACTCCCATCCCTGTTTCATCTCTTACCTCATGACCACTCTGGGCTTAGCCTTCAGTGTGATGAAGAACCTCAGCTTCCTTAATCTTCTCCTCACAAGCAGGTCTGCTTTCTCTCGGTGCCACCCAACAACATGTTTTCACCTTCTCTCACCTGCCCCTCTCCCCCCCTACTTGTCTGAAATAATTTTGAAAAAAAACAGAATAGAGGGAATTTTTCAAGAGGCTTTGGTTCATTCTCTCTAAAGCTACTCTAAAAATCCTCTGTATATACGGATATCCTCAGACCTCACTCCTGCCTCCCAAACCAGCAAAAAACCCCAGCACCCATGACCAGTGTTATAGCTTCAGGGACCACAGACTCCAGAGAGTTATGCATGAATAGCTTTTATTGATAGCAGGGTTTGGGGCAGCTGTATGTGCCGTTAGCAAGCAGTAAGTGTTTGCAGAACATCCTCCCTCACTGTCTCGGAACCACAGAAACGGTATCTGAATAAAAAAAAGAAACAAACCAAGCTGAATTATCAACAGTAGCTGAGACTGTACAAGTGGATTTGTGTTAATAAAGTCAGCCTGATTTTTCATCTGACATAATGCACTGTACGTGGAGCTCTTAAGTTTGAAATAATAGAGCTGGGGAAAGCACTGAGGCACTGTATTCATTCTGCCTGGCTGCCTGCCTGCCCTTAGTTATACAGATTTTATCCATCACTGTGTAGATGCTCAAAACAACTTGTGCCAAGGCCATGAGTCAATAGAAGAGTGAGTGCCCCTAGGCAGGAATAAACTTCATCAGCAATGGGTTCTGTTGAATAGGAAGTGCAGCTGGGGTCAGGACCATAGCTTAAAGCTAATGCTGCTGGGCTGTGATCACTTGACTTTGCCTGAAACTGATTCCAGCTCCCTTGTTGTCTATTCAGTGACCTCATTTTAACTATGAATTTCTATATGGGTCTAACACATACAGTACCTCATCTTCCTAATACACAGGCATGGGGTGGATAAAATAAATTAACGGATCAAACAAATGAGGGAGCTTGTTTTTAAAGGTCAAGTTAAAAAACCCAGGTCAGTGAATCATGCTTGTATAACCTGAACATCCAAGCCATTGAATCATAGAATGATAGAATCATTAGACCAAGTCACACAGGAACACATCCAGGTGGGTCTTGAACACCTCCAGAGAAGGAGAGTCCACACTCCCCTGGGCAGCCTGTTCCAATGCTCCATTACTCTCACTGGGAGGAAGTTCCTACTGATATTTATATAGAACCTCCTCTGTTCCAGCTTGCACCCATTGCCCTTTGTTCTATCATCAGATGACCTTGAGAAGAGCCTGGCTCCATCCTCCTGACACCCACTCCTCACATCTTTATAGACATTAATGAGGTCAGCCCTCAGCCTTCTCTTCTCCAAGCTCAAGAGACCCAGCTCCCTCAGCCTTTCCTCATAAGGGAGGTGCTCTACTTCCTTCATCATCTTTGATGCTCTATGCTGGACACCCTCCAGCAGCTCTGTGTCCTTCTTGAACTGAGGGGCCAAGAACTGGACCATACGATGTCTACAGAAATCATATGTCTCAACTTACAAATCTTCAAACCTTTCTCTCAACTTCCAAATGTTAGTTGGATAGGTACATTTGTTCTCACCATCCTCTTTGATCAATCACAATCTCAGAGACCATCAGTATCAACGAAAAACCTCTGCTGACTCCATCTGACAGCAAAACAGACTTCCTAACCCTAGTTCAGACAGATAACCCATGCTTATGGATAGTAGTAGATGGGCAAGCATGATGCCAGTAACCCAGCCCAGCAGTAATTTTTCTCACCCAATGGACTATACAGCAAGCTTGCTCTTCTGAATTCTGGAAATATTTTAAGCTTTTCTTTGAAGCTGTTTAAGGCAAAGGGTTAAAGGAGTTGTGAATTGAACTGTGGATGAACAGTGTCTTGAAAGGAAAAATCAAAGGGTTTTCTTGCGAGTCTCTTTCTTGCAATGCTTTAAATAGCTTTTCTCTTGAAAATGCTTCCACCCCACATATAATTTGGTCACCAATCTTCCCAAGCAGCTTTCAAGACTGCACTTACTCTGTTCCATTCATCCCAGACTGTACGGTGACAGTTGCAGCTCCTAATTTAGGGAAAGTTGGATTTATCCAGTTGTTGTTCCAAAGAAATTTAACCTTTGTAACTCTTCCAACGTCAACTTCTGCGTCAATGAAGCTGGTGTAAGTGTTGTCTGGTTTGAGGGTTCCACTGTGAAAAACAGCATTTGCTGAGTGCGAGGCATTTAATAGAATTACCAGTCCTGTCCACTGATAGGCTGGTAACAAAGAGTGTAGAGAAGCAGGAGTGAGGCTTTGATAGCTACAGTACTGCCAGTGTGCCCATGTCATTCATCCCAAATCAGCGTTTGTCAGCAGCCTGATGTGCTGCAGTCACACCTCACAATCACAGAATCACAGAATTATTGAGGCTGAAAAAGCCCTCTGAGATCATCAACTCCTGAGACCATCAGTGTAGACCTAGTGATAAGACAGCCCCTGCGCAGAAGAGAGAGCTTGTTTCTCATTGCTGATGTGGGCAGAGGTTTTGGCACCTACATGGACATGTCGTTGACCTTAGTTAATGCCTATGGTGCAGGCACTGCATTTGTTTGGGGTGACCACATTACGCCATGTCAACAGAACAAGATCTAAATTTCAGATGTTTGAGACTGGTAAAGGCTTCAGCTACTGCATTTCACTGAATACAGGCCGGTGCTCCTCTGATGCTTTCGTTTGCCTCCTCCTACCCCCATGCTCTGCAGAGGAAGGGCTATTTTTTTAAATTTATCCCTGCTGTACAAAGTCAAGACATGTGAACGTGTGTGTGATAGAGACAAGTGAACGTGTGTGTGACAATGTGAATGTGTGTGTGATACCTTAATCACTGCAGAACTGTATCTGTACACATGATCAGAGAGAACCTGGCAGTGTTGACAAATTTAAAGAGAAAACAGGATTTCTGTTCTTTCCCCCACTCCTAGCTTAGTACCTTCTCACTAATTTTCCTTCAGAGAAGGAGGATTCCTGTCCACATTAAAGGATTTATGGTAGTGGAAGTAGTGAGAGACAGGAAAAAATCCCTTTGCCTTTTTGTTTCTTTATTGGATCCACAGTGGTGCCAGGTGCAAGAATTGCGGGAGAAAACACAAATTCACATCCAGCGACCGAGTTGGCACAGACCCTACACACGGCAGCTGGAGGGTGCTGGGGGACATGCGGTGCTGGCAGGCTCAGCTCAGGTGAATGGATCACCTCAGAGCACGCATCTGCTGCCAAGTGTGAAGATGTCTTATTGGCAAAGTGGAAGTGACGTAGTTGTCAATACACAAAATCCAACTCCAAAAAGTAGATTCTCAAACTCACATTAAAAGGCTTTTCCCCTATTTCTCTTCGTTTCAGGTATTTTAGTTGAAAAAAAAACAAACAGGAAAAATGGAAATAAAACCACATGGGGCCAGCAAGCAGCTTTGGGGGAAGCAGGAGAACTTATGAGCCACTGAAAGATTTTTATATATTAAATCTTGAGGTAACTCCAGCTATAAGCAGCTGTGACGGCAACATTTTATGAACCTGAGAAAGGCAAAAGCATCAGAACCCTGCTCTTTTAGGTTCAGCATGACCTTACAGGGACAGCAAACAATTGCCCTAAATTCTAGCATCTTAAAATCCAGCATCCTGAGCGTCTGCCTTCAAATGCAAACCAGAGTGAGTGAACAGTTGCTGCATTTGCATGAGGGGTAGAATTTTTTCATTAAGATCAATCTAAACAGAAATATCAATTAAAATTACGAATGAAATATTCTAGAACAGAAGCTTCTTTTTCTATTGAACTTCTGACTTACTGTGTGATCTGATGCTGCCTCGTGTTCCCGTCACTTCCATACAGGGCGATATTTACATATCCTTTTACTTTATGCTTTCCAGAGAGGGTCACCATTACTTTGTACCTCCAAACTACACAAAAGAAACTCAGTGAGTGAAATTGTACCCAGGGAGAAACAGTCTCCAAAATAACAAGTGGTGGTTTTTTTTAGTCTGTAATTGTAGTTGAAAGCAAAAGAAAATTATCACTGCCCTTCACTGTCAGCTCAAGGCTACATGCAGGCTGTCTGCTCCCAAAGGGGTTAACACAATGCTCCATGCTTGTGGTTCTTCTTTGGGTTATAACCAGACCAAAGAAATACAAAACACCAGCAAGCCAGACCCAGCATTGTGTCCTAATGAGATCAACAGGACAGATGGGTTAATATTTACAGACCTCTCTGGGAGAAGAAGAAAAGATAAAGACTGGTCCATGGCACAGCAAACATAATACAGCCCTCAGCATGTTGAGCAACAAAGGTGGAAAGAAGGTGGTGTTAGGGATAAATACTGACACATCAGAATATAAGGTGTAAAAGCATAAATTCTTGGACCTTTCTGGTGGCAACGTTCTTTTACACATAATTAGCAAAAGCATCTCTTTTTCTCTCTGATTCTTGTTTAACAAAGGCAAAGGAACAACCATCCTGTGCGAGCTGACACTTAGGATACCTTTGGTTGTAAAGGATGCTATCTATCCCATCCACTTCTGAGAGAAAGGCCAGATGTGACAGGCTGGTCCTCAGCCTTTGTTAGAGGTTTGAAGATCTCCAAAGATGAACATTTCCCAGTTTCTCTGGGCTCTTCCTCCTGCATTTAACCACCATCACTGTGACTAATTTTCCTCATATTATTTAATAAAAATTTCCCTTGATGTAACTCTTGGGCATTGCCCATCTTCTCCTTACACACTGAACTGTGCAGTCCACCAAACATCTCAGAGATCTCCACTAGATGCTTAGTTTCTCAACATCTTCCTTGTAATGGAGGTTCCAAAACTGGGCACTAGTATTAGAGTGAAAGGCATAAAGGACTGCAGTGCTGCTACACTGCTATAACCTGTGTTCATCTGTTGAAATTAATTTTTCAAAGCAAGAAAATAAACAATTTTGTTTAGAAGGAGTAAAACACAGTGGAAGCAGTCAAAACTCACGAGGGAAATCCCTGGCCTCTCCAGTGTTCAGGTAAAGTTTCACGAAATCACCCTTAATTTTCCCTTTGAATTTATCTGCGTAGTGACCCATGTTTGGACATCCCCCTTCTGGGCATGGGAAACAGCTCCCCTAGAGAAAACAAAGAGATATAAATAAATAAATAAATAGATATTAATCATATGTATATATATATATGTATCTCAATAAAATTATCCAGCTGTTCAAGAAAAAAATTACCAGCACAATTTATTTTTAATATAGAAACCTAACTGACCCTGTATCACTGCACCAACACATTTCAACTAAGTCTTTCCGTGGCTTGAGAAAACTCATCTGAGTTACCCAGCTTTCTCAAAGACTCTGCTTTTTCAAGCTTCTGTGTTCTTTCTCAAAACATTTAGGTCAATCCAGTCACATCAGTAATGTTCTTGACTAGTCTTGAACACACATAGAGAGTACGATGTCTCCTCATACCCTCAGGTTTGGTCAAGCAAGGCTTTGTCTTGAAAACAAAGCTTAGTTTTCTCATGAAACAAGTTTCTACTGTTGTGGCAGAAGGAGGTAGTCACCTTCTCCAAAAGAGATTGAGCAGTATAATCCCCTCCACCCACTCGGAACACATATAGGTCAATCTAAGCACTCTGTGAATTTACACTTCAGTCTGTAGGATATGGTGACTCCATCATTCCAGCTACTCTGTGGCTGTAGGTCCCTATCTCTCCCTGTCTGGGACAGGGAAGGGGTTCCTTGGTCTGTAAACCTTGTCCCTGAGACTATTGTAAGCAAAGAAAGTACTTTGGTCATGGGCTGACCCATCAGTTCATCACTATTTGTGTCTTGTGGTTTTGAAAAGAAGACATTTAAGCTGTGTTTGAAAGCACACCCACTACAGTGATGGATTCTACACATGGCTGTTTGATGAACAGATTTGGTGATCACAGCCCTCCTCCCTACCTCTTCCCTGGTTTTATGCAGCAGAGCAGGCTCGGGAAAGCCCCTCTAGTACCTCAGGACCCTGACATGAGCAAAGAACCAGAGATGTCCCTGTTTTATTGTTGCCTTTCCCTACTTGGAGCAATGTCACAAGCTTTAGGATGTCTGACACTTCTCTTACTGATGCAGAGTGCAAGCTTGCTTTAAGCAAATAGCATTCCAGATGTACAGATAAGAACGGATGGTTTTGCTGTGATTCATTTTGAGGGTCTGAGAAATACTTACTGTGTTGAAAACATCATATGAAGCACAAGGATAGCCTAGAAATCCATCGGGGTAGATAATACTGTCAGAGTAATACTTGTAACTCCGCAAATGATTGCAAGCCACAAAGTCCCGAGTTCCTGTAAAAAGATGGTCCCAGGTTAGTTCTGTTCACTGGGCTGCATCGCTTCTTCTCAAAAGCCCAATTCTCGGAGCATCAAATGTAAGGTTTGATGGATTGATGGTGTAAGGAATGTCACTGACTCAACAGGTAGAAAATGCAAACTTGAAATGCTTTGTGGAGCTCAACTGTGCAGCTCAGCTCAGCCCCTGGCCTCCCCTCCCAGACACTTATTCAAGCAACCTGACCGAGTTTCACAATAGGAGTAACAACTGCATGAAGCAGATCTTTTGTAGGCAACAGTTTCATTACCATAACAAAAGAAATCCAAATGGGAAGTATTTCACAGCGAACTTCCTAGGGCAATGCCGATTTGCTCCAGCTGAGGACTTAGAAACAAAATTATTATTATTTGGGGGGGCTTAAGGAAGGAGGTCTCTTAAAATTCAAATAATGAATGTATTTTTTTCCTTTGCGTTGCCTTTATTTTCCTGACGAGGTTAAAAAGAAGATCATATACAGCACAGTCATTCCATTATGTTTTAATTCACCGTTATTTGATAATAAGTCTATATTAAAAAAAAGTAATGCCTCCAGCTTCATTGAATAAAACCTGGAGAAAAGGACTAGTTATCACAAATAAGTTCATGGATTCCCAGCATTTTAAGTGTTTGCAGTGATGTAAAAAGAGTTCGGATCATATACTGAAAAATCTCTACAGCAGAGATCTTGGGCTGGGGTTTTTTTCTGCAATGCTGTGAGCAATTTATCTTTATGAAGACACATGGAAGTCTTCTAATGCTTAGAGCTTTGATTAGAATCATGTAAAACAAAAGACCAGTGTGAGCGGCTACGTGCCAATCTTTTTTTAGCTGACTAAAAACAGACCAAATGCCATTGCTCTAACACAACCCAGCTTGTAAAACATACTTTAAAAAAATAAATTAATTGCTTTATTTCAGAAGAATCACAGGTGAAGGGACCCTAACAGAAGTGACTGAGCATCTCTGCCCTGATCCAACCAGTATTGCTGCGGGGAAGCAAAGTGAAACCTCTTGTTACAGACCCTTACAAATTCTTGGCACGGTTTGAGTAACTTTTGTTTCTGCTATTAGATACTCTAGAAGAGGCATAGTGCTTCAGAGGTAAACCTATTGTCTTGTTTAGTTTTGAACAAGCTCTGGAAATGTTGGGGTTTGAGCCTATTAAAGGTAGAACTGCTGTCTGCAGCTGCCACTGCTGGGGAACACACCCAAAGCTTTATGCAGAACACCTGAATTCAGACAAGTGGTGAGGTGTGACCTTCCCCTAGGTATGTAATGTCATGTAATGAAATGTAATCAACACTCACCTTCCCAGATGCCATCGAGATCCACAATCTGTGAAACAGGGTTCTTTCCACACCCTGGCATTTGCTTTCCTCCGTTTGGATAGAAGTCAAGATGTCCTATAGCCGGGGTTATGCCAAAACCTGAAGCATTCAAGCAGGGGTAAGCATGTTTTAATTTAAAGTTCCCTGGTATCTGCTGGCTTGATGTTTCTCTGAGCTGTTAGTGGCCAGTATGGTGATTTACTGAGTCCTGACTGACTATTGTGGTGGTTAAGTGCCACAGGGCATAAATAATTCATTGTTAATACAGTAGAGCTGAATATTCACCTAAGTAGGGGATTGTGGGAGCTGAATCTGTGTGGATAATGTCAACAAAGTCTGCATCAGATTTGTCCAGTCTCACTTCAATGGGAGTGCCTTGAAAATAAGGTTGAGCAGGGTCCAGTCCTGAAAAATAAAGATTAGTGTTACCGTATAGATGGAGATGTACTTTTTGCATAACACTAGGAATGTGTGTAACAAATGTCACGTATCTAGTTGTTGGTGACTCCTTACCTCTACCTGGTATAGGCATTAATAAATTGATGATGTGTGCTCTCTCTTGCCAAGTGGTTTTCTGCCCAGGAGGGAGGAAGGTTTACCTGTGTGTCAGACTATTGCATTTTAAAGATTTACTTATACATCAAATCCCAAACACTGGGATACAATTTTGTTCACATGTTTAGCCAACAATAACTCTTGTAATTTCTTTGGGAGAATAGTAAAGGTTTTTAAATGTATGAGCTGGCATCTCTGCTTTTTGAGGTCTCTGGAATATCTTTTTTGGAAATGAATTATTACTGCCAGTCCACATCCCTGGAGGTGTTTAAGAAAAGACTGGATGTGGCACTTAGTGCCATGGTCTAGCTGATTGTGGTTAGGTCATAGGCTGGACTTATGATTTCAGAGGTCTTTTACAGCCTCAATAATTCTGTGATTCTGAGAAAGGTTTCCTTGCTTCCTCAGAGTGTGTGTAACTCACAACAGGGAAAGACAACAGCATACAGTGCTGACAAGGTGAAAACTCAATTAGTACAGCTGACTGTACATTGGGAACACCACCGTGTTCCTTAAAAACATAAGAAATGTGGAAGTGCTTAAGAGGGATTGGGGGGAGGGTTTTCTGATCAGTTAGTTGAGATGTAATCTGCAAAGTGTAAGTGAGCTCACATAGCTCACACTAACACAGGTTTTATAAACACAATCCCTGTGATCTCCCTTGGGGTGAAAACAAAAGGGAGTGGGGGGATTCATCTGACTTAGGAAACCACAGTCATACTTGTCTTAAATCTGGACAGAGGATATAATCCTACTCAATTTCTGCTGCCAAGGAAATAGAGGTTTAGTCTGCCAACAGTTAAGTGAGGCTTTGGAATTTTTGCTGGAAAGTAAAAGATAATTGAGTACTAATGTACTAATGTACTCTACTAGGTGAAAAGTTTATGTAGCAAAGCAAGGTGACAATTAGGGATTTATTAGGACAGGTTAGCCTACTGCTTCTGAAACTTTCCTCTTCTGGAAAACTTTATTTTGTAGTGCACTTTTGCTAACAAATATCTACCTGCTCAAAGCCCTTCTGCTCCTAGTCTGCTTTGGAGGGATCTGCAAGCAGTGGGTAAAAGTTGTGTCAGGTGCGCAGCTGTATAACAGTCCAGATTTACGCAGTGTGAAAATGTTAGAAGAGCTGCTTGGAGGAAGTCCACTCCTGGTCTCTTTTATTACATCTATGTTGGACAAGTCATTATGGAAACAATCATGACTGCTAAAGCTGGCTCTGATGGATGTTACTGTATGCTGGTTTTAGCAGGAAGGATGTAATATCATTATGTTAAGCATTGCTTCTGTCCTGCTCCAAACGAGTGCTGGTCTGGGCTGTGACACTGCTAGGCTGAGGCACCAAAAAGCAAGCTCTGTAGAGGTTGCCGTAACCAACAAGATCTCTCAGCAGGTCAGCTGGTGTTTTGCAGGGACTTCTGGCTCTATTACTTCTGTGGAGCCTTTCCTTTGCTGTGTAAACAGGCACAAGCAAAATAATCATGCGGCTGATGGTTTTCCCACACTAACGTGGGCACCTGTCAGTGTTTTGTGAGGAGAGACAAAGGTCTGTAATGTCCAAATTACCTTGACTAAACTGCAGCCCACAGTCAGATACAATCATGAGAGAAAATCAACAGCAGCATTTAATTAAGCATTGGTGTCTTCAGTGTGAGCTGTTGCTGACTTACCAGTAATTCTTCCAATGCCTGGCCGCCTCCTGCCAGCCTCACCTGCCGCGTGTGCTCCAAGGCTGTGACCAATTATGTGAACATCAGCTGGAGAGTAGTTGTATCTTTCCTGAGAAAATAGCAATACAAAAATTAGTACATCTGTTTTTATCAGCAAAAAAAGAAGAATAAAGAGTATGCTAAACTATTTTTGGCTACAGTGTCTGGAACTCATCAGATTTCAGCTCTGTTTTCCAGTTCAGGTACTTTTGTCCAACACACAGACTTCTCAAAACTTCTTATTCAGGTGCTGCCCTCGTTTGGAAGCTCTTAAAATTCTAGACAGATCTGTCAACAGATTCCTGAGAGTTTCCATATCTGTTTTACATCCTAGACCTATGAAGATTCACAGGGTGCTTATCTGGCTTGTGATGTTTAGCCTAGCAGGTCAGGCACCACTTGCAGCTGGAGGAGGACATGAAAGGAGAGATATTTGGCCTTTGTGACCAATAATTCAGGGGCTGTGATGTGAATGTAGAGAGTGAAACATGTTTTGGAGCACTCCTAGACCTTGAGTACTAGTTATTAAAGTAGTTATTAAAAAGCAGTGGGGCTGCTTTTTACAGCTTCCTATCCCTAAGTTAGCTGCTAACTCTGTCATGACATAGGTCTCTAGCTTAAAAAAAACCCAGCCTGTTTTCAGCACAACTTCTAAAATGATCATTGAGTAGAAGAAAACACTTTCTCTGCTTGTTGCTTACACACACAGGAATGTTCTTGAATCACATATCCTTCAAATCAGCGTTATAACTGAAGCTTTATAAGTGAGGACTCTTACCATCAGAACATCTACAAAATAGGCTATTTCAGCTCCCACAACCCGGACGTTGTTCGAGGCCTGGGTGTACTGGCATCTTCCTCCTCTTTTCCAGTTTACGCAGATGCAGTTCACGTCTTCCACACTGAGCATCCTCTGTTTAATAAAACAAAAGAAGAGACTGAAGAGCCCCACAGTAAATACAACCTGGAGTTGATTCACATGGCTTATTACAGCTCAGATCATGGATGATGGACATAAATTTGTATGAGAATGCTTTAAGAATCAAAACCTTAGTATATACATGAGGTCATGACCTTTCACAGGCTGAAATTGAGTTGGATGCTGTGGAAATGGCCACCCCACCACTTCAGTTACCCATGGCAGTGTTTTCTGCAGAAGGGAAAGCATTATAAAAACTGATACTGTCAACTATTAATTTCAGTTTGCACCTAACAGTAATTAAGACCTCTATTCAGGTACTGATTCACTTATGTGATTTAAAATTATTTATTTAATTCCAATTCAAGCAGAACTTATATTTTTGATGATAACTATCACGCGTGGTTTTCTGATACAGATTTGCAAGGAAAGGTCTGTGTTTTTATAAGATGATGACTAAATTGCTGGTGTCAGTGTATTTATGGTTTGCTTGGGAATGCATGTGTACAGGCGGGTACTTCATTGTCTGCCACAGAATCTGAACCTTTGCTTTTCTCTTCTGAGCAGGACTGCCTGGCTAGTAGCTTTGGTATATTTAATTCTTCTTTACTTTATGCTCAAATATTATAAGCATCTAAAACAAAATACAAGAAGATACAAAGCACAAAAAAGAGTATAAAGGTGTCTATGGTTATGCTAGAAGTGTTAAATAAATCTGGATATTACTTCCTGGGAAGGAAAGCAAATAACAGTCGTGCACAGGGGAGCTGATATATTCACAAACCCCTTTCCTGAAAAGATTATCTGAGACATTTTATTACTTTTCTAAAATAACTGTAATAAAAACATAGGCCACAGTAGTAATGAATGTAAAGATTCATTTCATGCCTCTACATCCTCACCAAAATTAATCAAAAGAATTGAAGGAGAGGGACAAAGCAAAATTGTGTTGATTGGGAGGCTCTAGAGAAAAAGATGCTTTAAGAGTAGAAAATGGGAGACAACAGTTTGCCTCTAATACTTTGAACAATTATTAACTAATGAGGACTGCTAAATTAGCAAAGAGGTAATCAACATACTTCTTTTTGTAATAAGAAATTGTCAATTAGGTTTAATTACTTTTAACCTACTACTCAAAAGAAGCAGGTAATTGTGATGCAACAAATGTGAAATACCTTGATTTTAGTGGACTTAGGCATTATTTCTCTTTAGGAGTTCAAACAAACTTGAAATTTTGTAAGTAGTGAGTTGGAAAAACTCATCCTGAAAGCATGCTATGCCATCATCTGATAGTTTGCTCTGTGCTCTAAGCTTTCATTACTGTAGCTTCAATAGAAAGCATCTTTATAGGATTTGAGAAGCCAACAAACTGAAATTGCAAGTTTTATGTGGTGAGAGAGTTAAGAAATAACTTGGGGAATTAGCACAAAAATCAATAAAGCTTTACTTTGTTCACTTTATAGCAACCCCAAGGTTGAAAGCTTTGTTTGAAATTATCCCCTTGAGGTCCCTCCTGGATGTACATTTCTACAGCTTTATTGCTTCTGTTAATGGTCAGTCCATGTCCTCAGCATCCTACACCTGTGTCACAGCCCACACCTTTGCTATGAACTTTCCACATCTAGAAACCTTTCTCTCCCCTGTAGAAATACGATGCAATAGTTATGAGTCTGCAGTTATTTCTGGAAGCACCGTAGTTTCTAAGCAGTATCTTGCTCCAAGGTTTGTGTTGTCTTTACCAATGAAAAGAACACTTACTGGGCCAACTCCTCTTGTTACTTCACTAAAGAGAACTGAATGCATGTTACCTCCTGTTTTACATCAAGGTGAAGAGCTACATAGTGAAGTGTCTAACAATCTGAAAATGTGGCTTCTTTTCCCTTTCTTATCACTACAAGCCCTGTGAAAGAAATGTTAGGAATAGGGAAAGTGTACACTTTATAGGAATACGTCCATAAATGAAATCCAAGGAACTTCACGGGGACAGGATTTCCCTGTGGGTACCCACCTCGCACATCTCTGAGAGCCAGTTTTCTTCTCCATTATCCACAAATCCATGTGTGATAAATCTGGTCCTCCTGCTTGAGTTAAAATGTGAGGCATCGATTGTTGAGGCATCAATTGCAGAGATCTCCTGTTGTAGATATTGTATTAACAAAACATTAAATCTGCTTTCTGTATGCACTGTATCAATATTGCCAAGATGTGAACTCTGGTCATCCACCCAAGCATCCAAAAGTTGTGCAATGTTAAACTCCTCCAAAAGTAGAGTTTGCTTGACTATGGCTTAAAGTCAGTTTCTCCAGACAAAGCAAGCTTTGACACCTATCTTTGAACAGTCAAGGCTTTTACTTTTTAGAGTGTTTTCAACTTTTCTGAGGCGGGGGGGAAGACCCAATGACTTTAAAAATGCACCATTTTCCAGGACTTCTTAGCGGCTGCACAGTAAACATGAGGAAGGGTTGCTTTGGCAAGGCTGCTTAAGAGACCCTGTCAAGATGCTGCAAGAGGTTTTTTTCTTGATAAAGTGGATATTTGCTCATTTCTATCACTTTCTGGGAACACAACAGAATCTGTTTATTTACTCTTTTTGCATGTGATTTACTAACGTTTAAACCATAATAGTTCTTACTTCAAAGTCAGTAGGATTTTCTCTTGTGTACAGGAGGAAGTGAATGCCTATCTTTTCTGGCTTCCAAGGTAACTTGTGGATTGGTCTTTCTATAGTCCCAGACCACGGGATATCATCTGAGAAACATCCAAGCCTTTCAAAGCAAACTTCTTTGCCTGCAGCACACAGATCAGATCAATAATAAATGAATGAGCAAAGAAGGGAAGAACACGAGACGTAATGAACAGCCTCTCTCTTCTGGAAATCTGTTTCTTTGCAGAAAGCAAAGACCAGTTGTTGCCCTCTCTCAGATCTTCAAAGACTAAAGTTTACCCAAAGAAAGAAGCCACTCTATTGCTCATCCACCAAGGATTCAGTGGAGTTCATCCATGGGTATCCTGTATCGTACCTTGGGTAGCTTTCCCCAGCAGTGTTTTGCTCAAGGCAATGTCAGCTGATGTCTCCTAATACCAAGAGAAGATACTGCAATCATTTGAGACTGTGCAGAGCAGCTGGTTACATGTAAGAAGCCTTACACAAGCCGTTAGTTTCTGCTGAATATAAAGCTATACCCTGGTCAGATTGCCTCTGCCCAAAGCGCCCAGTATTTTCTCAATTTCCATCACTAAAGAAGAGTACAATAAATAATTTCCTATGTGTGGTAGAAGAGTAGCTTTGCTCAGGCAGCAAACACCAGCATTTTGTGCAAGCATCTGGGGGAGATTTCCAAAGGAGAGAAGAGGAAATAAAACCCATACGAACACTCATAGAATCATAGAATCATTAGGGATCAGGAGAGACCCTGAAAGGTCATCTAGTCCAATTCCCCTGCCACAGCAGTGTCACCTAGACCAAGTTGCACAGGAACACATCCAGGTGGATCTTGGATGTCTCCAGAGAAGGAGACTCCACAACCCTCCGGGTAGCCTGTTCCAATGCTCCGTTACTACACTCATCTCACCAACTACTGTACAGAAAAGTGAACTGCATAAGCTTGAAGGCCCCAGAACAGTGTAAATGAATCTATCACAAAACAGTAGCATGGAAAAGGTACATAAATACCCTTACCTAATACTTACCTTCTGCTGCGCTGAGCAGAAATAGCGTGAGTGCCCAAACCCCAAGCATCTAGAACAGTAAAAATAAAAAAGAGTAGCTGGGACTTGCTGACCTACTTGATTAGCAAGCCCAGTCACCCTTACAGTTTGAATTCTTTCAGGGTGTGAGGGCAGTTGTGACTGACTTCTCTGCCAGATGTATCTATGTCTACTGAGTATGAGAGACGTGTGAGTCAACCTTATGTTTGCTTGCTCCACTAGAGATTGTGGAGCTCCTAAACCCACTAAAGCATAAATCTACAATTATTTTCACAGAATTGCCCAGACTGGAAAAGACATCTGAGATCACAAAGTCCAATTTTTGCCCTGTTGAGGCCACATTAACAATCAGATATGTAGTAGCTACTTTAGAAGTAGTGGAGTGATGCCCTCCCCCTTTATACTGCAGTGTCTTGGGAAGCCATATACCTGGCAAGGTAAAAGAAAATCCCCAAACTTGAACTACTTACGATGCAGCCTTGAAGCTCCGTGCACTAATGTGCAAACTTTGCAAGTACTTTTTATAGCCGCCTTTATCCTTGGAAACGTTCCCAGAAAGATAGGAAGGTTTATTTCAGACTGCAGTTTATAGCTAAGCTGGAAAACAGCTTTCACCGTTGGTTTATTTGAAAACTCCAAAATCCATGGACGTTCACTTCTTGAAGCAGTGTACTGAAGCCTAGAATAGAATGAGAGTCTCAGAAGCAGGGTGATTCCCGGGCAAACAACCTGACCTGAGCTGGACATGAAAGATTGGATTATATGGCAGTGCATTTAGCTGTTTGTCTTGGGTGGGAAGGCTTTTGATTTTAGTGCTGTGTGGTTAGGATATAGGGGTAATTGGGGTAGTTAGTAGGGAACACGTGATCCTTAGGTCTCCTCCCTTGCCCTGCATTAAGTGACTTTGGATGTGGAATGTTCATCTGCTTCTAGGTCTTCTGTGCTTATTTCTTGACATCAGCTCCATTTGGTGAAGCCTTATCCTTTTAGACAAAGCATAGTGGGCCTGGTACGTACTTTTATAGTGAAGGAGTCTGACCTCCTAGCACCCCTTTCATTTCCTTGTTGAAATAACTATATGCAGGAGGACACTTATCTACCCTTTTGGATTCAAGGTCCCTTCCAATGGCTAACGATCTCTGTGTGTGTGTGTACCCATGTAAACCAAGTTGTGAGAAATCAGTTCTCAGAGTGATGAATTGAGAGCCAAGACACTGGAAACAAATAACACAGAGACCTTCCCCAGATGGCACAATATGAGTTCTTTACAGCACTCAGTAGATTGTTCTTCTAGAGGCAGCAACTAGGAGATGAACAGCCTGTGAAAATGAACAGGAGCAGACTTTGAACTTCCTGGTTCTGTTCATTTCTTGAGAAGGCTGTAAGTTTGCTCAAGAAGAAACGAGACCTTATCTAAACCCTTAGGAAGGTGACCTTTGTCATTTCGGCTCTGCTTTTTGGCAGAGCTGAAGTTCCCTTATCTCCAACTCTGGGAATGACCAAATGGAACCCAGCTGGGATGACCAAATGGAATTCCGAGCTCAGTGTTCCACTCTGGGAATGACCAAATGGAATTCAGAGCTCAGTGTTCCCTTCCTTAAATGAGGCATCATTTCAGTTTGTAAATATGTTCCTAGCAGTGACACGGGAGAATCCCTCCGTGACCAAGTACAAAAGACCAAGTGTTGAAACCAAGGTTTTAGCAGCTGTTTAGAATGGTGGGTGGGTGGAAAGACTGTCTTTCACATTTCATTTAAGAGTTACGAGCTTGATTTTATCATAGTTAGACTGCTGCTGTTACAAATGATTATATTTAACACTGTTTGATCTGGCAACAACTCAAACCTTATTACTGATATAAGGTAAATCAAAGAGTTGGATGTTAGCATCTTTTGGTGATTCATCAATTTAAGGACTAGCAAATCATTTGGCGAAGTAAAATAGTAACTCAGGTACATATTCAAGAATGACAAGATTTATCCTAACTTACTACAGGGTACTTTAAATCAAAATATAGCATACAGACATAAAACACACAGATGAATACTTACATCCAGAAACACTTGAATGCAGAGCCCGCTCTCAGATGCATAAAGAATGCTTTAGGGAGAGAGTAGAGAGACAGAGATGGAAGAGGCCACCCTGCAGTCAGAATGTCCTTAGTCCTGATTACACTCACAGTGCATAAGCATTATTCTAGTGGGTGGTCATTTTCTCTAGGAGTTGATTCTAACCCAGGTCTTGTGTTGATCATGCCAGCAGAAGATCCTGAGCGGTGTCCCAGGTCAGGGGAGATCCTGGATGCAGCCAGGGAAGCTCAGGGGTGTCATTTTGAATTGCTGTTTGTGGGGTCTGAGACAACTGACTTTTGTCAGGAGTTTTGGGTCACAAGCGTACAAGTTCTGGTACAAGTATACCACATTGTGTTGACTGACCATCCACAACAAGGTAGGAGGAGGAGTCAGGAGTGCTCAAGCGATGTCTCACTGCTGGGGTCCACAGCAGGAGGTCATATGGAAATGTTAAGGAGGTGGTGATGCTTTGCTGTATTGTGGGAAATATATCTTTGTTCCTAGAGAATCATGGAGGTAGTAGACAGAAGTGTTACGGATGGGAGAACCTTAGCACTCTGGTACACTGCCTTTCACAACCTGCATTTAACTTTTGCCATGTGCTGATGAGTGACCCAGACAAGGGAACTGCACCCTGTATCAAGTAGCTGAGGAGTGGGGGAAATTGTACAACCAGGGCTGCTCTTATCCAACACAGTACTAACACAGGACAGACCCTGAATAACTAGACAATTCTTTTGGCAATGGTCAGATGGGCTTCAGCTGCTTGCCTCTCTTTAGGGAAGAAATAGTTCTGGGATGCATGTCCCTCACACACAATGCCCCTGAGTGTCATGCAGCCTGCCTGGAGAAGCTGTGCTCATCCCTGCAGCCTCACAGTCAGGGGCTGTTGGAAGAAAGATGGCTTCAGGAAAAGAAATCCATACTTAAAAGTCCACATATGTTTCTGTAGTCCTGAAGAAGCTTTAATCTGAATAGGAAGCAGGCAGAGGAGAGGTCTGGATTTCTGATGCTGCAGGATGCTGTGGGACACAGCACAGTGATTTCCAGCATTGTTCACTTTTTCCTTGCCAACTGGAGCTCCCTAGGGGACATGCAATGCTTTAGACTGTGGATCTCTCTTGGCTTATATTTAATGTGGTAAAGGGTACAAAATGATTGTTCTTTAGAAAGTATTCATACTGATATACATACACCTATACTTGGTTGGTTTAAGGTTGGACTGGATGATCTTTAAGGTCTTTTCCAGCCTCATCATTACTGTGATACTTCAGGATGGCCAACTTCAGTCATTTCAAGCAATTGCTAAGGAAAATCCCATGGGACAGAGTACTGGCGGGTAAAGGGGCCCAAGAGAGCTGGTCATCATTCAAAGGCCACTTCTTTGAAGCACAACACAAGCGCACCCCAGGAAAGAAGACAATGAAGGGAGCTAGAGTACCTGTGTGGTTAAATGGAGAG
>VZRI01010408.1:121-48334 GCA_013397515.1 Upupa epops | reverse complement strand
CTGAGAGACTTGCTGATGGGAAGATATCGGACCCCCTGATCCACTAACAGTTAACCCTANAAGATATCGGACCCCCTGATCCACTAACAGTTAACCCTAGCTCAGGTTTTGTAGATATCACAGTATGGAAATAGTCAATTTCCCTTTTGCAGTCTCTTGTAGCTCTCAGTCTTTCCACTTCTTTTTGCTCAGCCACCATGTTCATGAGGTCTCTGATCTGCTCACACCTACCACACCTGTTGTCCCTGCCATCCTGCATATCGAGTGCCAGCACTCACTGCAACCACCTGCCTGAACATCTGCATGCTTGTGTATGGACTCTGTTTGGGTGTCCACTGTTTTTCTAGCCTTATGGTAACTGCCCTGTCCAAGCCTATTTGGGTTTTTTTTGTGTTTTCTTTTTTTTTAATTTTGCCCCCTGACAGCTGATGATCAGCTTTCGGGTCTTGGCTCTCTTGCTGCTGCATGAGGTCTGAGCATGAGTTCTGGTTTTGCCTCCTTTAAAGATGTCCAGCTCTGCACCCCCCATGTTCATTGACTAGCTAATGCCATGAGAGTCTCAAAACTTAGCTGACTCCCCCAAGCTTTCCCGTGCAGGAAAACCTCCAGATTATGCAGAAACTTTTAAAAAAACAGCGATCAGGCCTCCACTCTCTCGCTGCCATATGAGGTCTGAGCACAATTTCTGGTTTCACCTCCTTTGTGTGAGATTGAGAGAAAGCATGACATTGGAAGGGTCAGTTATGTGTTTGTGTGAAATTCCAAGAGGGTAAATCTAAACATGTTTTATAATTTATGTTCATTAAAAGGCTTATGGCAAAATGTAATGTATCACATTCAGTTGAACATGCTAGAAAGGAATTATTATAAAATAAAAATTTAATATCTGTTGCTGTATAAACATTACTGTAGTCCTGCTCATGTTTTCAGACCTTGAACATCCTTTTTTCCCATAATTCTATTATTATTGGGTGGCTATAAAACAATAATTTTCAAACATAGGAAATTATATCACATTTTCTGAAACATAAAATAGTCCAAATATGACTAAGAATCTATAAGAGGTTGTCACTGAGGTCAATAAAGACAATCCTAGTCAACTATGCATAAAACCCTTGGGAGGTATCACTATATATTAATTTCCTTTCATAGTTAAGCCTAACTCAAGAATCCAAATGCACAGAGGTAAAATGTAAAATGCCTTTATCTTTAGTGTTGTCCCATTCCCAGTCAGATGTTTCCAAACTATGTTTTCATAAACTGCCTCTCTCTGTATTTGTTCAGCCTGAGAGGCCACTGCTTCTTGGTTTATCTGCCTCAACCAGAATTTTATCCACTCTTGAGTGACAGACACTGAGAGAACAAAAGGGAATCTGTTCACCAAAGCAGTTTTCTCAGGTTCACACAGCTCAATGCAGAAGTGATTCTGATTCATGACAGACACTCTGGAAGAACATGTCATTGCTGGGTATCCATACATTGTCCTTCCCGTCATGTCACATTGAGTACTCTGAAGAATTGTATTTGTTCTGCATCACAGTTAATAGAATTTTCAAACAGCCTTCACAGAGCTACATGTACAGGCCACCTGTCTTTTTTCAAATGCTTTAACAGTTCCTGAAGGTTTCAGAAATTTTAACCTATCAATTAAAGATTTATGTGGGGTTTTTTGGTGTAGTACTGAGGAAGAAAATGCCTTTTGGTCAAACAAATGTGAGTTCTTTGAAATTCTTTTACAAGCAACAGTGAGAGTATTCAGACAAATGTATGGGGATAAAGATAGTTAGTTTCAGAAAGTTCAGTCAAATTGGATGAACAGATCAATGGGATGCTCATGCTATTATGTAACTGGTGTTTACAATCTGGGGAAAAGCAGCTTTCTCACCAGTGGCTGACCTCAATATAAAAATATGTACAGATATCTGTAACTTGGACTAGTAACAGCTTTCTGGTTTTGAATTTTTAGAGCTAAATCATTGACATTGCACCTTGCCTTGCATCTTCTACTTTCATTTGTTACTATTTTTTTCATTCTGTTTCAGGAGAAGTTTAGTTCCTGAAACAAACTATGTTTTCTCACACTTCTCATTTCTATAAGGCATAACTGAAAAAATGCCATCATTTTAGCCTTTTGAAGGATGATTGAAGGTACAATTCACAATGAACCATATAGTAAAAGCAGAAAACTAACTGAAAAGTGAATTACTAACATTGTCAAAATGTTCTTTGTTTTCCTGCTTATTACCAAGTATAGGCTACCTGAACCAGCTCATACTGGTTTACTACAATGAAGATTGCTCAAATGCCTGAGCTCAAGTGAAACCTGAGACACTAAATTACTACAGTTAATTGCCTTCTGGACTACATTGTGATGTGTTCTTGTGGAGCTGGTGGAGACTGTAAAAAACTAAGTTATAGTGTATCAGTACTTGTGTCTATATATGTAGAGATAGTCTATATATAAGTATCAATATGATCTGGAGAAAACATGCTGTACAACAGTCCTGGGGAAAAAGACCTGGGGGTACCAGTGGATGAAAAGCTGGACATAAGCCACCAATGTGCAGTTACTGTCCAAAAGGCCAACAGCATCCTGAGCTACATCAAAAGAAGTCTAGCCAGTAGATTGAGAGAGGTGATTCTGCTCCTTGACCCTGCCCTGGAGAGAGAGACCTCACCTAGAATAGTGTGTCCAGTTCTGAAACTGCCTTCTGGAGCATGTCCAGAGAAGAGCCACAAAACCAATCAAAATGTTGAAGCACCTCTTTTATGAGAATAGGCTGAGAGAGTTAGGCTTGTTGAGCCTGAAGAGAAGAAGACTCCAGGAGGACCTTGTAGTGGCTTTCCAATACCTGGAAGTGGCCTGTAAGAAGGCTGGGGAAGAACTATTCACAAAGACATGGAGTGATAGAATGAGGGATTATGGTTTTAAACTGGAAAAGGATAGATTTAGGCTGGACGTTAGGAAGAAGTTCTTTAGTATGAGGGTGGTCAATTGCTGGAAGTTTTGCCTAAAGAGGTGGTGGAGGCTCCATCTCTGGATTCATTCAAGGTCAGGCTTGATGGGGCTCTGAGCACTCTTTTCTAGTTAAAGATGACCCTGTTTATTGTAGGGAGATTGAACTAGATGACATTTAGAGGCCACTTCCAACCCAAGTTCTATGATTCTATGGTTCTATGATTCTATTTGTTCTAGCTTCCACACTCTCTTTTCAATCCATTTTTCTAAACCATAGTTACATAAAACTATATCAGCCAGAAAATTAAGAAAAAAAGAAATGAGCAAAAAAGACGTTGTTTGTCTGAAGTTCAAACACAAGTTATTTAAAGTGAAATGGTGTAGTCAATAATGTTTTCCAGAGACATGGACTATGACATATGGACTTAGTCATCATGTAATACAAAATAAAAATTTTAAAATTGTGCCAGATATGAGAGGAATTCTTAAAGTTAAAAATAATTAAGATCTTTTAATTTGATACATACTGTAATGCAATACACACAATCATCAATATTCACATCTCTATGTCTATTAAAATTGTCTACATACAGAAAATGAATACACAATTTTCCCTGGGATCAGGACTCTCAAAGGTTATTACATGGCTTTGTTGGTGTTGTTCCATACACAGCAATAGCAAATGCTACCCTACTGGATCTTCACATTGGATTTTCATTAAATTTCTATGTCTTTAAACATAGTAGTTTAGCTCTATCATCTTGAACATCTTATCACCTGGAACAAAGTTCTTCATCGTCAATATTTCACAGACAACTAAAAACCGTGGTGTAATAATTTGCAGGGTAAACCTTCTCCTAGGCTTTCTGGCAGTCAGGTTAGCAACTAAAAGCTCCTGGCAAGATCAGAGAGGAAGAAGAAAAAAATTCAAACTGATAGGAAGGGGATATATCCAGGCAGTTACATTATCTTTTCTAGGAAAACCACATATTAAATAGTAACTAGTCTAAGATCTGAGTAAAAAGCCAGATAGCTGACACCTTTCTGGATTTCTTTTAAGGAAGCAGCATTTCATGTGGGAAGAACATGAGCAGAATGAGTGAAGCACTTTCAAACTTGAGAATATGATACATTAGAATGCCAAAGCAGATGCTGTTTGGTATTATGCAATAGTATTTCATTTGCAGATCTCATGTAAAATTAATTTTCATAATTTTTTTAGTTTCTGTCTACATATACATTTTTTTTCCTCATTATCTATTTTATGAACATACTTGAATTCTCCTGTTCTATGTCTGGGAAACAAAGATGAGAGATTGATGGTTTTGTATGACTCAGGGTAAAATGCACTCTTGAATCTCAAACTGCTAGTGTTGTGAACTGAGGCAGGATTCCCTGAAAATAAATTAGTTTGGCATAAAAAGAGGGACAAAATATTAACTACTCCATTCAATGATCAATTCAAGTGAAATTGCAATTAATGCTATATTGGGATATGACATTCAAATGCAATGAGATTTCCCTTTTAAAGCTCACATTTCAGTTTGACACATTCTCCTAACTATGTTTAGAAGCCACAGACGAGAGATCATGCCATCAGCAGTGATCCATTAACTCAATATCAACAAGTAAATTCAGCATAGTCACCCCTACCAAATACACCTGAGTTCTTCTATTTAAGTATCGCAAAACATCTGACTGCTTAGCTAGCGAGATTTAGTAAGATTAGAGCCTAAGGAAATACAGCTTCAGGCTGTTGTCACATTCACTCTAGATCATATTTGCAATGTCTTCTGATCTGTCTCTAGACTTGTGATGTGCAAGGGAAAAAAAGATTACAGAGTTTGCTTTACTGTCAGCTTTACAGATAAAGAAGAAGAAATAGTAAAATGAATTTATGCTGCTCCTTCACAAGTCTGAGTTGGAGAGGAGGATATAAGAAGCCATATGTAATCCATATCATACCTAGATTATATGAGTAAGATGCTTACCTGCAAAGGAATTTGTACATATTTTGCTAACCATCCCTGTCCCATTTTCTAGCATTAGTTGTGTGTTATCAATGGGTAGATAGACTTTTAAATAAGCTAAATACAAGCATGAATGTGGATTAATTTTGTCAAGTGCTTTTATTTTCACTTCACTTTGAAAAAGGTACATGAAATTGGAACAACTTGGCTTATTGATGTTTATACAGATATTTTCTCAGCCATAATCTGAACCTCAGAAATTTTTGATGCTGAGACCAGTTGGAACAGCCTAAGTTTCCATGAATATATGTAAATAGTCTATCCCTTTGTTCTCCAAATACATGTGTGTGTGTGTATATATATATATATACATATATATATATGTGTGATATTCAGATAACAAAAAAAGAAGAGGTAGTTCAGTTTTCTTCTTGTGGCCCTCAGCTACACCCTTTGAGAAGCAAGGAATACAGGGATTTAGAGTGACTAGATGACAAGTTTACTCTCTGTCAGTATTTCAGAGTGCTTAAAATGTATCCACAGGAGTTTCTAAGTTCAGATAAGACCATAAACTGAGAATGCTTTGGTATTTCTAGGTGCAGTGAAGTAGTGATGCAGGCATGAAGTTTCAAAGCTGAAAGAATAAGTCAGACTTGGCAATTCCAAGTAACACACTTCCATTGACAAAATTGTAATTACTACGCACATTTTGTCTGCCAAATTCTATGAAATTACTCTAAATCTAAAAGATTTTGAAAGCTCTAGCCCACACGCATGATGTACCTGAACCATATGTTTCTTCTCAGGAGCTTAAAAAAGCAAGCATACACTGTGGGATGTAAAAATACCTCTTAAATATAGGCACAGTACAGATCATTATTTCTATACCAGAAAATTCAGTGACCCCAGGTAGCCATACATAGCTTCTGCCAGATAATTGAATGGTGGCCACAGCAACCACACAAATTCACCAAAGCAGCACAAGCAGAAAGGAAACATTTAGATATTGATTCAGCAACTTTCCTTGGCAGCATCTGACAGCAGGCGTTCCTATAAACCCCACATGGATTTTTAAATCATCCCCCACAGTTGAATATAAAATGTAAATGTTTCCTCCAGTGTGGCAACAGTTACTGACACGGAATGATGCCAATTCTACCTAATTTTTTGTTTTGTTTTGTTTTGTTTTTTCTGGAAAAAGAATAAATTGCTTTCAGTTTGTTTATCTTAAATCTGCATGGCTGTGGTGCAGAGGGTAGCACAGAAGCGACACTTGGAAACATTTTTCAGATGTCCGATTTTAAGGCAATCTAATATATCCCCTAATTTCTAGGAAATATATTTTTAACAAACCTATACACAGTTAAAACTCCCATCAAGGTATAAAACCTTTCAGTTACTGAAAAGAAAAAAATTAAGTCAAGTCAGTACCTGAGGAAAAAAAACCAACTTCTATGTTTGGCCTAGCTTCAAGTTAGTCTTTAGTTGATTAACATTTTAAAAACAATAAGCAGAGTTCCAAAGGAGAAAAAAAAATTCTATGTGGAGAAATATTATATGTGATATTCTCTGGTACTCTTGTAAGCAAATAACCTTTAAAGAAAGTACTGGACAGAACAAGAAAATTAATTTCTACTAACTTACAAGCTGAGCAAGAGGCTGAATGTAGAAGTTTGTGTGCTCAAACATTTAGTAGAGTATCTTTTTTTCATGCAGTGAAAGACTGTCAACTCTTCAACACAGAAGCTGCTACTGAAGGCAAAGCATGATAGTGATGGGGAAAGAGGGCTCTACTGTTTGCAGGCAGGAGGAAGAATTTGGCTGTTGTCAAGCTGGTGCTCTTCCTTTTCAACACATGCTTCACTCCACTGTCATTCAGCAACTGCAGGAAGAGATAGACTACCTGAAGAAATAGAGACAAATAATTGATTTGGGTGATTATCCAGCAGATGTCTCATCATCACCATGACGCTTAGAAATACTAATAATTTTCCTTCCATTTAGGCATATCCTGCCATGATTAACATTAAGATCGTGGTCAACATAAACTTTGACCACTTTCAATGAGAGCCCACTAATGGGGAATACTGTGTCCTGGAGAAAAGAAGAAATGCTTGAGGTGCATAACAGAAGGCTTGGTTCATCTACCTTCTCAATTCCTTTCTCCTCCTGATGGAATACTACTTATGTAATGATGAGGCATCTATGCATTGTGCATTTCAGTGAGGCTTACACCTGTATGTGGCTAGCCATATTGGTTCTTGAAGTCATGGACAAATATAAATATATATAACTGAGCAAGATGAAAACATCTTATTACATTAATTGCTGGTGTTTCCTAGCTAATATTCTGTTCTCATAAGGTTCTTGATATTTCTCTGCCCTTAGCTCAGCTCAGCAAAATGGTTTCTTTAAGATACTGGGCAGTCCTTCCAGAAGAAAGCTGAGTTTTTGGCCAATTCTGAAAACTACACAGTACTGTTCATATTTCTGTGGGTTTTCTCTATACAAGTTTCACAGGTAAAACTTTTTTTAGAGAGTAGAGACACTTATTATTACACACACACACACACACACACACACACACATACACACACACATACATATATAATCAAGTGATTACATTATAGACATATTAATGCTTTCTAAATTCAGCAGCTGAAGCTTCTTCACCAGGAATTTAAAGTTCATTTTAAGTGATTAGAAAAAGTACCATACATGACTGTATTCAGACTACTTGTGCTCCAGTCAGGTTGAGAAGTGTCAGACACAACCTGCAGTTTCCCAGCTGTCCATCTAATATTCAAAATTATGCTCTTAGACAATCAGTGCACTTAGGAGGCCTCAGCAGAGGGAAAGCAGGAGGCTTCTTGTTTCCTAAGCAGACACTAAGGATCTACAAAGATGCAAGGATGCTTGAGGCATGCCCTCCCCTATTTACAGGCTGCATTCAGAGTTGCCAGCTACTGCTCCCACCATTGCAAACCTGCAGCTCTACGCTTGTTGTAGTGGTAGCTGCAGCTGCTCTTTCAGTGAGGTCTGAACTGCTGCCTGTTGCTGCTCTTGTGATACAGTTCTTGCAGACAGCCACGATACAGTCAGGTGCAAGTGGAGAAGGCAGAATAGCAATGAACTGAAGTGGTGGTGGGCAGTTTAGTTATGTGTGGTGCTGGAAAATAAGGACAGGAAAAGGGACCAAGAACACATTATTGATTATCTCTGGGACTCAGCCTCCAGCCTCTGTTTTTTCAACTGGATATCCGATTATTTTGTCCTGGAGGGAAGCAGCCACATCATAGCAGGCACCCTGCTGCTAAAAATAAAAAAAAAAACCAAAACCAACCAGCTATGATTTAGCTTTCTTAACTTTCTATCCAAACAAGAGTAGAATATGTAGATGTTTCTGAAGCCTTGCAAATTTAGCAGCAGCTGCTGGAAAAGTTTAATTTGATACTAAACAGAAATAATAATTCTTGTCAGTTGCACAGTTTTTAAAAAAAAAAAAGCAGTAACATCCTTCCTTAACCATGTTTTTGGAAGCAACCTAGGTCCATTCGCTATCGCTTGAAAGGCCACCCAGGATGAAATCATATGTGTTGACTGAGTCACCAAAGACAATCAATAATGAAAGTCAGTAACAGGAAAGAAATAGCATACTGCTATTTGTGATAGCAATAACTAGCTTAAAAAACAAGACAGCGGACATGAATCAAACTGGATTTCATTATTTTAATCATGGAATTATCTGTTTGGCCAGGAGACGACTCTTCCTAGGACAGCAAAGTAGTAGACACTAGAAGGCAGATGTCTTCAGGCTCAGTATGCAAAATGACTGCTATTAATTAATCCATTTTAATAGTTTTTTATTGGTTTGAGACTGTACTTGTATTTGCTTCCCAATACTCATAAATACCTTCTCACACTCTGTTTAAGCAGCAGGCAAATTTGTAGCACATACTGTGCTACAAATACAAATTCTCATTTATGGTAGGGACAGATTTCTGGTCCTTTGACCCCTTCCTACCTGCTTCCAGGCTTCAGGGTAGGCAGCACTAAATAACACTGCAAACAGCAGTAGTGCTAGACGAATGATAATTCCTGAGCAATGCTAACATCCCTATCAGGAGAGGCAAAGCAGCATTTTCCCATCTGTCACGGGGAATAAAAATCTCACCGCTTCTTCTGCTCACCTCCACCACAGCTGCAGCTGCTTAATTTCCTTCGACACACACCTGGGTGGACCCAGATACTCACAGCCCTCAGAGGGTTGCTCAGCCACAACAAGCAGATCTTGAACAGATACCTCTTGCTGAGCAGCCCTCTGCTAAGGACCACCTCATATATCAGGGGGATGAGAAGGAAGGAATCCCAGGCCCTGGCTAGTCAGGGTGTACAGTAGTTTTGGTTTTTTCTGCTATGGTCTTGCTCTAGGAAGGCAGGTTGCATTTCTCAGGTAGAATGCAAACAACAATTCTTCTGTTTCATTTCTCCAAGCCCAGCTGAGAAATATCTCGGAATTGCTTTTCTCAAGTCTCCAGCTATCAAGGTGGTTATGTATACTTATATGTATAAAAAAACCCCATCATGTATTCTATATAAGTATTGCATGTATCTCCCACACCAGGAGGCAGAACACTGCAAGGCAGCAAGACACTGAAGTTACTAGTATCCTACTACAGCTGCTGAGAGAGGGCTGTCAGAATCATACACATTTACTTAACATAGCTGCAATTCTTCACTCTCTAAGAATTGAATATTTCAAACAGTACATTTTATTCCAAAATCAGAGGCTCCAGTTGGAAGTGTGACCTCACTTTGTATGGAACCAAATATAAGCCCGTTTTAGGAGTGAAGTGACAAGTGCTGAAAATAAAAGAACAGGAATTAAAACAAACACATTGTAAAGAAATCCAAAAGGAGTCCATCAGAATGCAGAGTCAAGCAAAAATCCTGTATCTATGCAAGCAAGGTTAGAAACATTTAAAAGTAAGGATTTGTTCAAAAGGAAATGTATTTGAGATACACCAGAGAAAAATCAAATTTTGAATATTTTCTAAGATCAAAACCTGATGATTTTTTCTACATTGCATTTGAAAGTTTACATTTATATAAGATCTGCTAGCAAATAATTTTAATAAATACTGGTTGGTATAATAGCTGTGAAGTAGGGAAACTCACAAGTGACAAAATCCATAATGGAAACCGGTTCAAAAGCAGACAAATTTCAGAATGGCTTGTGGTCAGTAATTTGTGGAGTACCTCATCATAGATAGATCACCAAGGCCTTGAGCATGGCCGTTACATAGTTAACAAGGATAGCCAGAAAAAAATTGGAGTATAAATGTAATCCTAAAAATCGATAAAATTTGGGGAAACCTACATTTTAAAACTCTTGCAAAAAGAATACAAGTTTTCTTGCAAAAAAAAAGGGGGGTAAAAGTGTACAGAATTTCAATGAACATGCCATTTCTTTTATGTATTTTGTGTTGCTTGAGATTGGAGTAGTTATACTTCTGATGTGAAGCAAGACATTTCACATCTTTTTTTTTCAGCTCTTTAAAGAAAATTGAAACTATTGTAATGTAAGTAAAAATAGAGTTTAAGTAACTGTATGAAGCTGTGGAGAGGAAAAGAAGATTCCTATAGCAGTGGTTTTGCTGAACAAGTTATTCTGTCTGCCATCTGAGGGAATGAGGAGAGATCTGTGTTGAAAACTCACTCACCTTGTGGGAGACAGTGGTGCTCCTATCTCCCTTAAGAAGCCATACTGCTTTATACTAGGAGTCTAAAATAAAAGGTACCTTCTACCTCCTATAAATCTGTTACTTCTGGACATGGATGGAAAGCTGGAGGTAGATAAAAAGATGGACATGAGGTGGAAATGTGCTCTCAGCCCAGAAAGCCAACCACATCCTGGGCTTTGTCAAAAGAATTGTGGCTAGCAAGTTAAGGGAGGTGGTTCTGCTCCTTTACTCCGCTTTGGTAAGATCCCACTTAGTATACTGTGTCCAGCTGTAAAGTCCACAGCACAAGACATAGACTGCTGGAGCTGGTCTTGGGGAGGGACACGGGGCTGAAATACCTTTGCTGTGAAGAAAGGCTTGGAGAATTTGACTTAGCCTGGAGAAGATTCTGAGGAGACCTTAGTGTGACCATTTGGTACTTAAAAGGGCCTTCTGAGAAAGATGGGAGCAGTCTTCTTAGCAGAGCCTGTTGCAACAGGGTAAGAAGCAGTGATTTTAAACTAAAAGATAATAGATTCAGACTACATATAGTGAGTGAAGACATTCTTGTGAATAAGGGTAGTGTAGCACTGATTCAGGTTGCCCAGAGAACTAGGAGAAGCCCCATTTAAGACATTCAAGATCAGGTTGGATGGGGCTCTGGGCAACCTGGTCTAGTTGAAGATGTTCTGGCCCACTGCAGGTGGTTGGATTAAATGAATTTTTCATGTCATTTTGAACTATGATTCTATGATCTGCACATAACTCTCCTATTCAAGTCTAAGTTTCCTTTACTGTCACAGCCAAAGCTGATCTTATAGAGTCAAATGCCAGTTTTATGTGAGGGTCATTCTAGGATTATGAGAAACATGGCAATGGGGTTGATGTCCAGTGACTGCTTGCCAATGGAAAATTAGGAAAGGCACAGTAACAACTTTCCCCTCTATCCTTGACTACATCTAGTATATTCAAGAATATAGCTCTTGAACCTTGGCATAGGGCCTGTGAATGATCAACACTAGCCAACTTTCTGCTGAAAGTGAACATCCCTGACCAAGGAAAGAGAAAAGAAACAAACATAGATGGTTTTCTAATTCCATTACTGTAAATTTAAGCTGAGTATTGAAAACTGAGTATTGAGACAAGCTCATCTCTTCAGCTTTATCTTTTTTTACTGGGTTAACTTGGAGGGGTGGTGGACATATTCAGAGTATCACCACCAGCTGCACCCAGCAAGTATTTAGCTGGCAGAAGGCAAATTGTTTTCTCCAGCCCAGCTCTGCCCTTTCTGTGCCACGCATGTGCAAAGTACAAAAGTGCTAAGGTGGTGATGAAGATGCTCCAGTGAGGGTACCCAGTGTTGTGGTTTGACATTTTGCTGCTTACCTTGAAAACTGCAAACCAAAACTGCAAGCTTAATTTATTCATTTTCTGAGAATCTAAGGGGTTTGGGCCAGAAAAACAGGTTTGGAATTTTGGTGTATGGTTTCCAGTCCTCCTCATTCTTTTTCAACTGCATCTTTACTTCTTCTTGTCTCTGTTGTGGAGATGATGCACATGGAACTGAGCTAGACGCAGTAGCAATTTTGCCCTGGAAACACGGTGAATAGAGAGAGTCAGCATGGTTCCTTGGAGATCAGAGGAAAGAAGGCTTCATCTGAGTTTCATTGTTTGCTGAAATGGAGAGAGTTACTCTCCCTTGCCCATGGTGGTAGGAATTGGCATTTTGGAAATGAAGGACTGGTGTGGAAGCACATAGAACAAAGAGCTGAAGTTTAAACTGCCTGCTCATGCTGAGGGACATGAATATGAACTTAGTGGGCACCAGAGTTCCACAGAAACAGGAATGGATGAACTTTAAACTGCCTGCTCATGCTGAGGGACATGAATATGAACTTAGTGGGCACCAGAGTTCCACAGAAACAGGAATGGATGAACTTTAAACTGCCTGCTCATGCTGAGGGACATGAATATGAACTTAGTGGGCACCAGAGTTCCACAGAAACAGGAATGGATGAACTTTAAACTGCCTGCTCATGCTGAGGGACATGAATATGAACTTAGTGGGCACCAGAGTTCCACAGAAACAAGAATGGCTGGAAGCCCTTTTTTTCCCTTTTTAGAGTTTGTATATTGAAGTTTGGTCTCAGATATGTAAGAACATAATGATAGATCTGAGTATGTGTTTCTATTTATGTCTTTATATGTGGGACGTCTTATTGCTTTTTTACCCCAAAATCAAGTTAGTTTTGTTTTTCACCTTCAATTCATAAAAAGGTACTTTTCAAACCCTCCTTTCTTATTTTGGTTCTTTAACACCTTAGCTAAATCAATTGATAAATTTTGTTGTTTGAGTTTTTAAACCTTGACAACCAGAAAGTTGTGGGAGGCATGGTCCCCTTTCTGTTAGTCCCTAGCAGGTCTGCATTCTTTCACCTCTGGTTGCCAAGAAAATGCTCGTGCTCTCAGAGTAGGAATAATCCCAGAGAAACAAGGTGGTGGTCATGAGAGGAACAAAAAGATGGGGAAAGCATGGCACTGTTCCAAAATGAAAAGTAGGAGCATAATCGAACTGGAAAGGACCCTGTCCATACATCCTGCACTTAGGATATAATAGGTACTTGGGCTCAAGTTTTCCGTCTTTTAGAAGCACAATCAAAGTAAAGTAGAGTGTAGAGTGAAAATTGAGAGACCCAGCAAAACAGCAGTGGCCAGACAGGCTGCTCAGTGGGGCTTCTGCAAGCATGGCAATGTGAGAGCATGTTGGTTGCAGGCACAGCACTTAGCAAAAAAGCAGACACCAACGGGGAAAAAAAACCCCACAAATGAAAAAGAAGAGGACCTAATTACAGTTTTCTAGTATAAAAGCATCAGCAAAGGTCAGATCAGACAGAGCCTGGACAGACAAAGCTCATGCATTCTGTGGCAGACACTGCTGTTTCCTGAGTATGTTCTTCATATATTCCTAGAGTTTTAAGAGAGATGGGAAAAGCAGCTTAAGGGACTCAGTCTTCTGTCCCTCTCGCTTTTTCAACTCCATCCCCCTATAGCTGCCAATGAGGGGAAATGCAAGAGTTAACAGGGGGGAATTAAAATGAAAAGGGAAAAGACAGAGTGACTTTCATAACACACAAATCAAAAGCAACTTATGCCCACAAAGGACTATTTGCAATGTCCAGCCATACGGACAATGGCCTTCCTGCAAGTTCACTTTGTAGCATGGACAAAAGAGGAGTCCTGTAGTCCTGGGGGAGAATAGGCGACGTGGGGTGGGAGATAAAGATGGGGGCAGAGGAAAGAGGCTGAGGCTAGGCTGAGGGTGAGGAGAAGAGTGAAAGAGGATGAAAAAAAGAGAGTGCAAATCCAAATGTCGATTTGTAGACACAGTGAGGAGAGCCTGCTGGCTGACAGGCTGATTTATTGGATTCTTCCAGTTAATCACTGCCGGCCTGTGGCCAAACGGATCTCCAGCAAAGCTGAAAGGCAGCCGAGGGAAACAGGCTTATAAGCATAAAGCCGCATAATGGTGTTCAATGAAGTGTGAGACTTTTATTTCAGTCTCAGTGAGCTGACTGCATTGCCGGAATGTCAAAGAGGGATTGTGGGTGGAAAAATTATGGATTTAAACTGCTAGCTGTAAATGAGGTCAATATGTCTGGTTCATAAACAGTTCGAGCCTATTCCAAGAATGCAGTGAGGGGGAAAATTAGCGTGAAGCCAACACTGTAGACAAACCTCATTGAGATGTAATTGCTGCTATAAATACAAGTGAAAAGCTTACCGAGTGCAATAAAATACAGACACGGTTTTTTATCTACCCCTCCCCATATTTCCTTCTTTCAATCTATGCATTTGTTAAGTGTTGTGCATCTATAGTGTTCCCCTCCTCCTCTCTCTTTCCTCTGACAACCAGTGTTGAAATTAATTGAGTGTTCTTGATCTCCCATTCCATTTTATTCAGGCAAGATTGGAAAAAATCAAAAGAGCACATCTAAAGCATTTTTTCCCTTTTGCTTTTCTATTTGAATCAAGTTGAAATGTGTTGAAAAAAAGGGACATTGCAACTTCTTAATATCTTTAAAAAAATGCAGTAAAATGTCTTTTTAAACTAATACATCTGTTAGATCATTTGAATCTCAATTTAATGAGGTGACATCAAAGGCAAATATCAGATCCTGTGGAGAATCTCTTTCACAAGATACCTGGTCTTTGCTCATGAAACATTGATTTTAAATTAATGTGATGTTTCAGATTGTTTTTTTTCCTGTGGGTCTTTTATTACTGTATGGAGGGATGGGAGGAGAGGGGAAGCAGCACCAAAAGACAGGACATACACTGAGCAATATGCCTTGCCCAGTTTAAAACCTGATACAGTAATATATTGAAGTCTAATGGCTATGGTCAGGCTTTTTCCCCTAAGCCAATTGATTTAAATGGCAGTAATTTGGCTAGCAAGGCTAGTCCAGTTTAAATTAAATCCATTAATATAATAGCACCAGTCTTGAGTGAAATCCATCTGTAGCAGAGCCTCCACCGGTCAGTGGTTTAATAACTGTGCAGGGATGTCCTGAGAACACCCACATCTGTAAAAACAGGAATAGCGGATGAAAGCCAGAATGCAGAAAACCTCCTGTTTCACTAGGGAAAAGGAAGAAAGAGGAATATTGTCATAGAAATATGGAAAACAACTTTACTTTTTTTCAATAGAACAGGCTTGTAAAAAGGAGAGGTCTGTTAGAATCAGGCAGGGTAAAACCACAAATTTCTATTCTTTCACTAGCAGCACAGTATTAAATATCTTTCTGCTGTCCTTAGGTCCATGTTGTCACAAATTCCCACCACTTCCACTTCCTTTTTACAACCTGGAAATTACACTTAAATTTGCTGGCCTGGTGATCTGTACATAAGTTGACCAATGTAAAAACCCTGTTTCAGAAAATATTAAATGGAGAATCAGGACCAAAAAGGTTATTGAAATGCATCTCTGGATCAGCGTCCAGTACAGAAGGCTTACTCCTGGAAGACACCTTCTCAGTGTAGTTAGGATTTATCTTTTAACTTCTTCTTTTACTGTTCTAGGTTCCCATTGTGTCAGGCTGTGAGACATATACTGTGAGACAGTTTCTTGCCATGCTTGAAGGACTGTTCAGGGTTTTCCTTGGACCTAATTAATGTCACATCTTGAGTGTAAGAACTTGAGGATGCAAGCCTTCCATTTTGAAGAAAGCATATTTGTGCTTCAGTCTCACCTGTTTGAGACCAATAGCACCTTCAAAGTAGTTCCTCTTTCGAAAACTGCCTTTTAGTTTCCCTCTCTATCCAGAAACTCCCCTGTAATAAAGAAGGCTGAGCTAATTCTGTATTTTTCTTGATTGTGTCCCACTGATTTATATTTGGCTGTTTTATTATTTTTCACTCTGAGCATCAGTCAGCATCAGATGAAGCTGTTTGCTCTGCTGGACTGGAGAGCATTGAGACTTGCTTTTAATAAATATATTTTTGCATGCAGTATCACGGTAATGATGAGGCTGGAAAAGACCTTAAAGATCATCCAGTCCAACATAAAACCAACCAAGTAAACCTAAACATCTGACATCCAGATCATGCCACTCAGCACTTCATCCAGCCTAATCTGAAACACCTCTAGAGATGGTGACTCAACTACCTGGGTGGGCAGCCCATTCCAAAATCTGATCACTCTTTCAGTGAAAAACCTTCTCCTAATGTCAAGTCTAAATGTTCCCTGATGGAGCCTAAGACTATGACCCCTTGTCCTGTCTCCAGTGTCCACGGAGAAAAGACTGACCCCAACTGATCGTAACCACCTTTTAGGTAGTTATAGACAGCAATAAGGTTATCCCTGAGCCTCCTCTTTTCCAGGCTGAACAGACCTAGCTCCATCAGCCTCTTTTTGTAGGGCTTACCTTCCAGACCCTTCACCATTCTAGTTGCTCTTTTCTGGACTTGCTCCAGCACCTCGACATCCTTCCTAAACTGAGGGGCCCAGAATTGAATGCAGTACTTCAGTCTAACCAGTGCAGAATACAGGAGGAGGATAACCTCCCTCTCCCTACTCGCTACACCATTCCTGATACAAGCCAGGACGCCATTAGCCCTCCTGGCTGCCCGGGCACATTGCTGACTCATGCTAAGTTTACTGTCCACCAATACCCCCAAGTCTCTTTCTACCTGGGTACTTACCAAGATCTCCATTCCCAGCCTATAGTTCTCCCTGGTCTTGTTATAACCAAAATGCAGAACCCGCCACTTAGACTTGTTAAAACCCCTCTTATTAGAGTCTGCCCATCTCTCCAGTCTGTCCAGGTCCCTCTGCAGGGCCCTCCTACCCTGCAACAAATCGACATGGGCTCCAAGCTTGGTGTCATCCTCAAATTTGCTCATGATGCATTCCAACCCATCATCAGTATCATCAACGAAGATGTTGAACAGGACTGGACCTAACACTGACCCAATATACTATATTTTTGTTTGAGTTTAATTTTGTACTTTCTGGTGGATTGAATGAATTCTGGTTTGGAAGAAATAGTATCAAATGTATTTTGTATCCTTTTGTGTTTGGTAGCTGAAGAATCCAGATCATAGGATGCACTTAGAGTTCCCTGCCTCTGCACCTTTGTACAAAAACCAAAAAAGGAATGAAAAATGCTGTGTCAGTGTGGTCTGTCAGAATCTGATTAACAACCAATGAAATATCTCAAATGATTGTGAACAGATAGAAGACAGCTTGTGAGGAGAGTGGTATCTGCTGCAGTTTCTATGGTCAGGCCCTGCAGCTCATGAAAACCTGCATGTTCTGCACTGGCAATAGAGAAAACAGGTCCTGTATCACCACTATTTTATCTGCTGAAACATACCTACGTGATGAGAACATGACAATTTGTTTCACAGAGATATATCAAAACTGTCACCTTGACACTGTTTTGTCTAAGTCGTTCATGTCATGGGGGTGAAGAAAACACTGCTTGTGGCAGGGGATCAAATGAGACTCAAACTGAAATGGGGTACCTGATTACGCCCATCACCATTCGCCATCTATGAACCTGACTAAAGCAGACACTGAGAAGCTGCAGAGCTGGGGAGCAAACAAGGGATTCAGATCATGCCAGACACCACTGCAATCTGGAGCGTTGATCTAAATTCTTAATTATTTTATCTCTTTTTCCTTCTCTTTTCTCTACTGTTTGAGCATGGCACCTAGTAACTTCAGTAAACTTGACTTTTATATGCACGTATGGTTCAAGTGTACTTAATTTGACCCAACAAAATCCACAAACTCAGATCACTTCCTTAAATTCCTGATTGATCAGGCTATGACATTGTCTATACCAAACAATCTGTAGGTAATTCAGCCTATGTACCCTGATCTGAAAGAAATGAAACCTCAGCTTTTTTTCCTAGACAGTACTCATAAAGCTGGTTCAAATTAAGGTTATGTGATATTTTTCCATTATGAGTCCCTGCTTTCAACTACTTACGATTTTATTTAACTGAACAGAAAATTTCTAAGTGTGTATAGACAACGCAGTAAAAGATCATAGAATCACAGAACCATCAGGGATTGGAAGGGACCTCAAAAGATCATCTAGTCCAATCCCCCTGCCACAGCAGGATCACCCAGGCCAAGTTCAGATGGGTTTCAAAAGTATCCAGAGACGGAGACTCCACAAACCCCCATGGGCAGCCCACTCCAATGCCTCGTCACCCTCACTGGGAAGAGGTTATAAAGTGATCAGGGTTGAAAGGGACTGCAGGTCTAAAAATTTTGATTCAAACCTCACTCTAGTTTTGGAAGCATAGAACTGTGCCTGTTCGTTTTGTCCAAACCTCAAAAAATGATGTTTATTGCATTGGTAATATCTTAGGACAAACTGAAGAGATTTTTCTATGTTAAAATGTTCATAGATGAAGCATTTAAAAATCACAGTGATCAAGACAGCTAGGCTTTGAAGTGTTCAGCCCACTTGGCCTGTCCATGATTTCCTGGACCAAACATAAACCATTGTGAATGGAAAGCCTTGGTAATACTTCAGCATAGCAAAAAGTCTAATATGCAGGAATCAGAGGTGGGTTTTAATAAACATTTATTAGTCTGTTCAGTCCTGAGCTAATTCATGTACAAAATTTCCAACCAATTTAGAGCTTTTGCAGACTAGTGCACATCTTTCATCAATAGATTACAGGGATGTAGCCTTGGACTGTCACCTTAAAACAGGAAACACCATGACTCAGATCAAGGAAAAATTACATTATATTTAACACATAATCTTATCCCTTAGAGGACAAACAAATAAATTCTTTTATAGTACCTCATGAAGGATCCACCAGCCTCAAAATATAGGACTCTCCAGTCAGCTCAGAAGTTCTGCTATTCTGCAGCACAGCAGTTCTTAAAGAAATTACCTCAACTGACATCAGGACAGATTATTTCCAGTCACATTTTAGTTGAAAAGTCAGTTTGAAAAAGCAGATTTCTTTCCAGATCCTTGAAAGAGAGAATTGTACCTGACTGTGAATTTAGAAACAGGAGTGACAATTAATTGTAATTCATCTGTTTTAGTGGATGAATGTATGTCATCTGCTCATAATTTTCAGTGGCTAGTGTAAAAAAACCTTTATATGCTTGAACCGTAAGACATACAAAGCATTTTCTTCTTGCAGACTTTTTGAAAATTTTGCTATTGTTTTCTCAGCTATACTCAATATTGCTTTGCAAGACTAGGTGTAGACAGAGTCCATGGTGGTTTGAGAGAGCTATTAAGAGACCCTTCAGTCAAGCCAGTGAAGCCAGAAAATTATTAAGCAACACACAGGAACATCCAGGAGAAGAATATATAGGCCAGACTCTTTTGTTTGAGCCACATCCTCTTCTTGATTTTCGGAAAGGTGAGACCAGATAATGTTACACTATTGCTTTTGCAAGCAAAGTTACAGTAATTTTGCCTTAATTGAAGGGTTTGCCATTTTTATTGAAGACTTAAGTCTCAATGTCTGCATTGCTGTTGTTGTTAACAGTAAACAGAACTGTCCATCAAAATCCACAAAATATCAATGAATGATAAGCAAAATACTGTTGTGAGCCCACTATGTATCTTTATATATGGAAACTTACCATCCATTCTGTTACATAGTTTATCACAAACTCAACACATCACAAGATGCCCTAACTTTTTACACTAACAATGTAATTGCCACTACAAATCTAGGATACCTCTCTTACTTTGATGTAACTAGTAAAGAGTGTGCCAATATTTACCCTTTTAATTTTTGGAACTGCAGTCCAAATGGATGTTTCTGTATTGTATAGTAATCTGTGAAAGCTTGAGGCTAAAATCTTTGATGGAAAAATGGGGCTTGCTAAAGTGCATGTAGGACAGTGACACATTTACAAAAAAATATACATTCTTGTAAGCATCCGGAAGACTATCCCATCAAGTGTCTGTAGCATTTTAGAGTCCTGAATGGGCTTAATATGTTGATGACAAATTAAAAAACAAACAACAACTTGCCTCAAGGATTCACACAGTATCACAGTATCACAGTAATGATGAGGCTGGAAAATATCTTCAAGATCATCCAGTCCAACCTAAAAACAAGCAAGTAAGCCTAAATATCTGACATCTAGATCATATTCAGTTGTAATTCCCATGGCATGTTCTCTTTAAAGTGTATTTAGTGCACATGAAAAGTACTGGAGTGACAGGGAACAAGTGCTGTGCAGAGAACAATTATACTTCTATTAAAACAGACTGGGTTTAGTATTAGAAAATCTCCTGTCTTTAATTCACTTAATTCACAAGAAATTACCATTGAGGAAATGATTAATTCTTCCAAATGTTAGCTAGGATTCTATGTATTAAAAAAAATAAATAAATTGAGGGTGAGGTGGGGGAAGAGACAGATTCACAATGCTATTGTCATTTTACTTTCAATTTATCAGTGATTGTGTGATGAAATGAAGTAATATAAATGATAATAATGTGTTGTTATGATTCTATGTGTCATTTACATTATGTGACTTTACAAATTTTTCAGTTCATGTGTTTAAAACAGAAAGTGCTGTCATTGTTCATGTATTGGCCAGTACTTGCTGGCTGAGTTCCATTTGAAAACATATCCTTTGGTATATCTTCTGTTAAAATTATTAATACATTTACTAGAAATTTTGCCTTAAAATCCATACAATTATGGGTATACAGACACACTTTAACATCTATTCATGAACATTTTATATAGGTTTACATAGGTACCTGGAGACCCACAGATGAGCCAGTACCATGCACACTAATATATTCTGCATTCTGTATATTCATAAATATAAGGTTTCTGATGGCAGGAAGTACAGCATACTTCATTTTCATGAGTTAGAAATGACTGCATAACTCACAGGGGCAGAGCAAACCAAAGCCACTAGCAGATTCTGTACACTCATCCCTACTAGGAAAACAAATTCCATTACAGTGTCCACCATCACATATTATATTTATACCATATCAGTGACTCATGTCTACAGAGTAACTAAACTTTTTGTCACCCTTTGTTGAAAAAATTAATACCATTGAAGAAATAAAAAGACATATTGCTGGGCTTTATTTCCCACTGGCAGGGTCTAAATATGTATTTCATACAAGTAAACACACACACATTAATAATGTGGGGTTTTTCCTAGTCCGTTTCTGAAAGCTGCTGGAATGAGTTCGTCTCTCCCTGGATATGATGGAATTTTTGCTCCTTAGATTTATACATCTGGGGTTTTACATCTTTTCATTCTCTGAATGCAATTCTTGACTTGTGGTGGTGTAACAATAACTCCCTGAAAAACAACATGTGCAATCTACTCACAATGAAACATAATTAGACCTTCATCCCTGATTTAATCATGAAGGCATAGTTACCAACTTTACCTCTTAAATGGTAGCAAAAAATAACAGTAATAGCTTAAACAAGTCTGAAGACAGATAACATTGCCTGGAAATAGGTCTGTGTATTACTGATGGCAACAAATGGTCATGAATATGGTAGCAATCACTACAGGTGAGAAAAAACATCGTTACATAATACTGCTGAAGACCAGTATGTAGTAGGTTACACATAAATGTACAGGAACAAATTAAGCTGCATTACCGCAAAGGTCTGCTCTCTCTGCTGTTTTGCTTTTTTCCCTTCAGACTGATTGTCCAGCTGCCTATATCTGCAGCAGTGAAAACCATAATCTGCTTTTTGATTTCTAAAACCTACATACCTATATGATCTTCTTGTGACAACTCAGATTTACCTCACTTAATGTTTTTCATTTCCTTTTGAGACCAATAACCATTGCAAGAAGTGGCATAAAGTATCATTACCTTCTCTAAGTAGGTTTTGGAAGATGTGTGTAGTATCTTAACCAAATTTTATGTGAATTTTTGTACTTGAAAAGGAGATTAATGATAAATAATCAGTTCAAAGAAATTAAACTGCACTATTTACCATGTTTCTGTTGGTTTCTTTAAACATGAGCAGAAAATTTAAGGAAGCCAGATCCCTGAACCATCTCTATCTATGCCACCTTCAAAAAAAATTTGTTTCAATGTAGAGGATCCTGTGTTAAATTTGAAGATCTAAACACTTTCAGCCAAAAAGTCCATACATAATCTTACAAACCTGGACAACATTTTATAGTACTATGTACAAGCAAGATTTCCAGCCTTATCTGGGAAGGGTATTTAATAGAGTAATGAAAATGTTATTACTGATCCTCTCAAATCAAAGTTACCCTGATGAAACTGCTTCTAAATTGCTTCCTACTACTACTGGAACAACACTCTCCAGCTTGCTGAAATACTGACTAAAAAACTCTTTCAGTTAGTCATTCAGTTACTCTTCTGCTCATATGGTAAGATACCCATAACTACCCAAATCTGTACCAACTTCAGTGTGTTGCTCAGTATTTACATCAACATAAAAGAGAACAAAACATGTTTAGATATACAGAAAATTTTTGAACAATATTAAGAAAACCTTTTCAGTTCACATGGTATAATAAGAGTGCATATAACCTGGATACTAATTGGCTCACCAGTATTTTGCTCTGCAGTATTTTGCCTCACTGAGGTAGGAAGTATCCTCTTGCAATTTTGCCAACTCATATACATATAGAACAGAAAAAGAAAAAATAAAAAGCATGCTGCATAGATGTATGCATGAAATATCATCTTCTTCAGAGTTCTGATATCAGAAAGTGCCAAATAAACACTTTAGGAGATGATGCCACACTTTATAGCAAGGAAGTAATGTTGCAAATACAGAAATTCAAGCTGCATCATTTGCCTCAAGATGGACAAGTTGGTTCTGTATACAGAAAAAAAAATTCAGTATTTCACAATACTCATATGAAGGAATTTGACATAAAAATGCTCTTTTACCCTATTCTTTCTTGATCTTCCTGTTTTTCCTCATTTTTTTTCTTGTCTTTTTTTTATGTCAAGAAATGATTTGGTTTGCAGAAATAGACTAGTGTAATAAAATTGGTCTTCTACCTTCCACTAAAAGTTTACCTGTGAGGGCCCCAAACATAATAAAATCAGATTATGAAGGCAATCATATTTACTTGTAATAAATCAAATCTTGCAGACATCAGTTAAGTCTCCCTTACTGTACTGGGACAATAACGCACACGCATACATCAATATCTGAGGTGTCAGAAATATATTTCATAAGTTCAGAAAAATTGCATACATACTTGCAGCACCATTATAAGCAGTGAATTTGTAATGTGAACATTATGATGTATAAAGTGGCTTTGTTCTTACATTTAATAAGCACCACATGTCAAGCCCATGAACATAATGGAATTTGCTGGTGATTTCTTACCATTAGAGGTAGGTTATTGTTTCCAGGAAGAGAAGTTTTCCACACTTCCAATTTTAAGAAGCCATCTTTTTTCTCTTCTCTGAATGCAGCAGATTCTTTAGATTGGTGAAATAATATAAAATTGCAGCCAGAAGGATGCTCAATTAAGTTGGAGAGAAATAAACACAAGACAATTCCAATAACAGAGAAAATGTTTGCTTTGGATGACCCCTAAAGAATGTATGTCTTAATTATTCAAATTCTGGGACGGTTAGAGATACCAGAGAATTGTAAATCCAAAAAGGTTGTATTGCACGGAGTTTTTCTAGCAAGACTCTTTTAAGTCTTACCTGAGCTACAATGTATTTGCCCAGCATATGAGCTAGGGCATAACAGTGGTGAAAACAGATGCAGCTATTTTCAGTTGCTTTCTCACTTAGTAAGGTCCGGTGACACATTACAGATATTTTCAGTCTGAAATAATAGAATATAGCACACTTGGCTTGTGTTTTGGTTTGTTTTTTTGGTTTTTTTTGGGGTTTTTTTGTTTGTTTTTTTTTTTTAACAGAAGAATAGAATTGGAAGCCTTAGACTCAAAATTTTTATTTATAGTAACCCATGAAGCCTCCAGGGCCAGAACATCTTTGAGATTCTGAGATTCTGTCACAATTTAGATTTCCTGGAGTCTTCAAAAAACACAAACAAACCATGAAGATAATACTACAATTAAGAAAAGCACCTATTTTTACTATTAAAGAATGAAAAAAATTTAGAAAAAGGGAAACAAAAAAGCCACACCTGTGAACTCTCGGCAAATGGATCCACCCTGCCCCCACCACAAGCACAATTAGCCAGCAGCACAAAGGATTGAATTCCACTTCATCTCCCTGGCAAATGTCTGATATGGCATGCAGGAAAATAAAAAAGAAAGAGGATAAAACATTCACCCCTCCACACACATGTGGCAATAAAATGATGCTAAGACTGAATCAGGAATGAGGGAAAGATGAATAAAAACATAGGGAAGGAAAGTTAGAAATACTCAGGAAAAGAATGGAGAGGGATTATCTTTTAATCAAGACCACATGGCAGGAGGAGGCAGGAGATCACAGGAACTTCCCCGCACACTGACTCAGGAGGCAAAAATGAGGTTCGCATGTGACATTTATACTGCCATGGGGAAGGGCTATCCATTGGTTCTTATGTTAGTCATGTGACGGAGTCTGGTTCCTTGAGCTCTCATGTCATGTCAGGCAGGGGTGAGGCATTAATCTATTACAGACTCCAGCAGGCCTATAACAGCACAGATGTTGTCAGAACTCCAAAGTCACAAAAGGAAATGAGAGCCAGTAACATCAAAAAGAAAACTAAAAAAAACATTCTGGGGGATAGCAGATCCAGCAACTTGGCTCCACATATTCTATTAGTGAAAGGTTGCATGAAGCAAGAAGAAAACCTACAGAAGTTATATCTTTCATCTTTCACCTACATATTTTTCTTTCCTGGGGTTTAGGAAAAATTTCTGGATCAAATAGGTTTAATTTCTGACCCTGTATGGCCTAGTCTATGAAACAATGAAATGGACTACATATCTGCATTGATAGGAATTCTACCTTTGTAGAATGTGTTGTTCACATTCATGAAAAGTTTACCTACTCACCTTCAGAACACACCAGTCCAGAAATTCAGCTGAGAAAATACTAAAAATTTCAATATTTCGCCAATAATCATAGACTTATAGAATCATTAGGGATCAGGGGAGACCTCAAAAGATCATCAAGTCCAATCCCCCTGCCACAGCAGAATCACCTAGACCAAGTTGCATAGGAACACATCCAGGTGGGTCTTGAACATCTCCAGAGAAAGAGACTCCACAACCCCCCCTGGGCAGCCTGTTCCAATGCTCCATTACCCTCAATGTGAAGAAGTTTCTTCTAACAATTTCTATTAAATGTTGTTTCTTTGTAGCAAGATACTTTCTGAATGTGCTTGGCTGATGTTCTGTAGTGACATAATGTACAATAGACCACCAATGTGGGGAGCAGAGCAAAAACAGAAAAGTCAACAGAAAGTCAACTGCTGATAACCATCCAATGTCTAAGGGCAGACTCTGGGCTAAGGTGGAGTCCCCAGATTAGAATCTTGTATTGACACAAAATGATGGATCAGATGGCCTTAATCAGTGACAAACTATTCTCAGCAGAAGACAATAGTAACAACTGCTGGACAGCAGAGAAGCTAATTGCTCGTTAAAGAGTGTTTGTGCAACTGCTAAACTCCCTGCAATTTTTGACTACAGTCTTTCACATCCATGTTACATATTAATAGAAAACCACTCATCAGTATTGGTCCTTTTGGGCTGATCTGTATGGACAGAAGCTGACACAAAAATGGTAACGGAAAATTGACAGGTTTTCTCCTCATCCACCCCAGAAAGGGATGCCTTGTGGGTAGAATTTGTGCTTCGACTGTGCGTGTGTTTGTATGTTTGTTTGGTTGTCTGTTTGTATTCTTTTAGGCATGTGGTGCTTCCTGCAGTTGATTTTATCCCAGGCAATCTCAACAAGTCTGTGTATGTTGCATGTGAATAAATAATAGTATTTGTGAATCTGACAGTTTTTCATGAATGCAGATAAGATCTACAGCAAGAGGACTGTTAGTGAATCTGGCGATGGACCTACAGTAAATAAATATTGCTATTTGCGCACCCAACTGCTCCTTTAGAAGGAGAACCAGACCTATGGCATATGGTCCATGAATCTGGTGTTGGACCTATAGCAACACTCCTTAACTGGTACCCCTATGAAGGTATAAATCTAGCCATACCTAGTCCCTCTAATATCTGAGGACCAGCTAGAACACATGGGAATATATTCCTTATAAAATATGCTCTTCCCTTTCACGTAACAACTAGCTGCTTAGAAAGGGGAAGTTTTTTGAAAATCTACCAATAAACAATAGAAAACGAATACAGGAATTGTGGTGTGCTTAAGCGAAGCACAATAATTTTACAGTAACTTTTGCAATACAAATCTATGTTAACTGAGGATATCAGAAGTATACTATCAAATTACATAAATTTTGCCACATATTTTTAGGGAATTCATTGAAATTTTTCAATTTGCATGTAGAGCAAGGTTAAGCAAGTTCATGATTATGCCAGGAGTCAATAATAGAGCAAAGGATGTAATGTTTCTGCCCTTTTTGTGGATTTCTTCAGTAAACAGCTGAGGAAATACTGAAATATGTATTTGTCACTACTGCTACCTTCATATTTTGAAGCACTACAAGAAATTAAGGAACTCTTAATTGTCAATATGTGTTATGTCCAGCAGCACAAAAGAGCAGAAGACCTGAATCTCCTCAGTTGTGCTTTTCAAGCAATCATTCATTCCTTTGCTTTCCTGATTACTCAGATTACACAAGTGCAGACAGTGGAGGATCAAATCATGCACTAGCAACACTGGTTTTAAAAATAATTCATATTACCTCATCTTCATCTCACCACAGTCTTTTCCCTTACCTGTGCATCTGTGTAGTGGTTCTGCAATTCTCAGTCTGTCTCAGACAATCTGATGTGTTAAATTCAGATATTCTTTGTTCACACTGAAGCTTGTCCATATTGCAGTTGGAAAGTATGTCTATAGTTTGTGCAGAGGTACAATAACTATGGCTGTTTATTATATTTAATTGGTGTGACAATAACAACAGCGTGGTGAGTTTCCAGTGCTGGTTACACTAACTTGCCTAGAACCTAGACCACTGCTTAAAACACCTTATGCACAATCAAGACCTTACTTATGTTATATAGCTAGAGCTAAAACTACAACTATTAGAATTGTGGATTGCACTTGCAGACTCATCATTTGAGATCACTCTCTTTCATGGGTAGACTGGTCACGGAGTAGAGGCTGAATAATTTTACTGGAAGAAAGTAAGTGATTGCAGAGTGCGAAACTGATTCATGAGGAGGACAACACTCATTTTAAGAACATTTGATATTGCATTTTAGTGTCCAGGAAGTTACTACTTCACAGGAAAATTATGAGTGCACGAATTAAATATTTCTTGAAGTAAGTTGGTTTTCTTAATGTGGATAATACAATATGACTAGCACATTCAGAAGAAGAGTGATTATCTGTTTGCTGTGCACTTCAGGACTGCCCATTAGCAATACTTTTCTGGGGAGAAGTTAAATTACAATATTTGAATATCAAGCTGTTGGATGTTTTCAAGATTGAACTGTGGAAACCATTTGTCTTGAGCTGTGAAGCAAAAGGTCTTTAACATGTACATATTAAAAAAAATCTCTGTAGACTAATCCTGTCAAGTGACATGAGCTATTAATATTTACTAAGACTAAAGGACACTGAAGGCAGCTGTGTTATACATTTTTGCTGGGTTTATAATCGGAATGAAGAGAGTATGCTGCACTATTCTTTGCAAGCGCTATTTTACATTCTCTTAATAAGACCATTCATAATGTTGTAAATTGTACTCATATTCCTACTTATTCTCAAACAAGTTTACTCTGTAGTGTTTGTGTGTATCCTAGCAGAGCTCCTAAGATCAAATTTATTCAGTAGAGGTTCATAATGCCAATGACTTCTCATTTTGTTTTTGTTTCCTTTCTCTATATGAAATTGCCAGAGGGTATTTACAGCCCTGTTCTCTAACAATATTTTTTTTATTATTTTTTTTCCCTCAGATAAACATTAAAGCAATCCATTATTTAAAAGAATTGGAAAATTTAATTCCTAGAAAGACACTAGCTCTACACCATGACTACCTGCTTTGAAGCCAGGTCCCAGTTACATAGGTATTTTTTTATGATAATACTTGTCACTTCACATTCCCCATCCATTGGCCATCTGTATTTCTAGACACCATTCCCTCTCTAGTGCCCCCTTAGTTGTTCCAACACAATGTTTGCACAGTGTGGTAGAAAGGAGGAAAGTGTGGTTTCAAACAATTCTGAGGAGTGTTTGACGTTTGGTAATTTTCCCAATCAGATACACCATTTTGGTAGGAAATGTACTGACAAGAGAGAGTAAAGGCCACACGATGTGTACTGTCACTGCCAGGAGTGCCCAGAAAGTTCTTTACCAAAAATAACATAACTGGCTGAAACAGTCAAATATGAAAGAACAGAGGTGTGTAATATATATCCTTGCTTTTGTGGACCTTATTAATGTTTGCAAATATGTAAAAGGGCGGGTGTCAGGAGGAAGGAGTCAGGCTCTTCTTAATGTCATCCAGTGACAGGACAAGGCAAAATGGGTGCAAGGTGAAACATAGGAGGTTCCACATAAATATGAGAAGAAATTTCTTCATAGTGAGGGTGACAGAGCACTGCAACAGGTTGCCCAGGGAGGTTGTAGAGCCTCCATCTCTGCAGACATATGGTAGCACAGTATCACATTGCCACAGTAATGATAAGGCTGGAAAAGACCTTAAAGATCATCCAGTCCAACATAAAACCAATCAAGTAAACCTAACATCTAACACCTAGACCACACCACTCAGCACTTCATCCAGACTAACCTTAAACACCTCCACAGATGGTGACCCAACCACCTCCATGGGCAGCCCATTCTAAAATCAGATCACTCTTTCAGTAAAAAAACTTTTCCTAATGTCAAGTCTAAACCTCCACCGATGGAGCTTAAGACTATGACCCTTTGTTCTGTCTCCAGTGTCCAGGGAGAAAAGACCGACCCCTGCCTGACTACAATCACCTTTTAGATAGTTATAGAAAACAATAAGGTCATCCCTGAGCCTCCTCTTTTCCAGTCTAAACAGACCCAGCTCCATCAGACTTTCCTCATAGGGCTTATCTTCCAGGCCCTTCACCATTCTAGTTACTCTTCTCTGGACTCGTTCCAGCACCTCGACATCCTTCCTAAACTGGGGGGCCCAGAATTGAACGCAATACTCCAGATGTGGTCTAACCAGTGCCGAATACAGAGGGAGGATAACCTCCCTCTCCCTACTCGCCACACCATTCTTGATGCAGGTCAGAATGAAGCCGTTTAAAACCTGCCTGGGCATGTTCCTGTGTGACTTAATCTAGGTGATCCTGCTCTGGTGGGGGACTAGACTAGGTGATCTTTCGAGAGTCCTTCTAATCTGTAACATTCCATGATTCTATATGGTGTGTCCAGATAAAATCCAAGAGACAAAATGTATGAAAACTCAGCTTCTATTTTGAAGAAGACAGAAGATCACATCCTTAGCACTTTAGAAGGGTAAAGGAACTAGGAACAATAAAAATAAAATCAAAACCTAAATAACTTTGTATGTCTGGTTCCCATGATTTATAAGTACTTGCAGATTCCACGGTTTTCCTGTGAAACATCATATGGCTAGTATTGCTTACAACTTTTTAGGAAAAAATTGGGGGTTTTGTTTGTACAATTTCAAATTTTTAAACACCTCTCTGACAGACATTTAAAAATAAACTTTACTAGTACTTATTAAGAAAATTACTTTCAATAAATAGTTTTTTCAGTATTAAAAAAAACCCAACAGAGTCCTTACTTTTTGTTAATGTACGCTTCAACACAATGCATTTAAAGCTGTTGTTATTATTACCATTATTTAGAGTAGTGGCAGAATTACCAAAGTGTCTATCACTATCACTTGAAAGAGAAGGCTTGCTTTTCCATAATGCAGAAATTTTACAAAACGCACGTTCCATTGTTTACAGTTGCAGATGTGAATGTTCAGCATTTCTATGAGTCCAGATCTAGGAATCTTAAATTACTAATAGAAAATGAGGAACATGGCCAATTAAACCCTTAGAGAAACTGTGACTTAGAAGTCTTGCCTAACATGACACACAGATACAGTGTGACAGTCATGGAGTAAGGTGTCCCCTAAAGGACCGTTACCTCGCTCTACAGGGCTATCTTTTATTTTCTCTCAAAACTCTGCTTCATTCACCTTTCAGTCACCTCTCATTCTGATTTATCCTCAGAAGTACTAATAAATGAGGCAGATATCCTTTGAGAAGAAAAGTATTTTGCAGTTGTGTGGCTAATTTTTGCTCTGGTGCTTAAGTTCTGAACATTTGAGTCTACAATTTCATTATAATACATCAAATGTAATAAAAAAGAGAAACTACTGGCTTGATAATACGGAAATGTATCTTTCCACATGATCATCATCAGTATGGATATATCCTGATATGAAAATGTTATTGTAATTTCTAGTACGAGAAAACTGAGGGTTTCTCCAGGCCTGCTGGATTTATTAAAGGAGCTGAGAAAATCCTGAAAATTGTATGTAGTGAGAAAACAAAGATATGTGCTTGCTCATCTCACTCCTAGACTCTGTTTCCACATTAATTGGTTTTGAAGACTGAAGTTGGAAGCTTGTGGAATGGAATTTCTTCGGCCTGCTTCTGGAACCAAAGTAGTCTTGTCACATTCAGGTAATACATGAAAATCTGTGCTCAAAGCTGGAGTTATGGAAACATGCTATTTTATCCAACCTCTTATATGTACAATATTCACATTTAAAAATCATCCAAATCTCCAAGTATACTTATGGAGCAACAGCTCATAGTTAATTCCTGTGGTATGCCATGTCCAAAATTGCCCATTGTACCTTCTGGAAGAAAACAACAATTCTAAACTACATGCATCCTGGTGTCCAAGAATGCAAAAATATTCCACCTAGCCATATTAAAAAAAAAAAAAAAAAAAAACAACAAACAAACAAAAACCCAAACCAAAACAAAAAGAAGAAGAAACAGAAAAAGACCTGGCTGGAGGCATTTTACATCAACACAGCCTAAATAGTCTTCAGAACCATTTGCTCTAAAACCCTAGAAAATCTGACTAAGCAAAAGACTTCTTAGGCACAGAATCACTCAAAATCACAGAATGGTAGGGATTGGAAGGGACCTGTGAAGATCATCTGGTCCAGTCCTCCTGCTAGAGTGGGATCACCTAGAGCAGATCACACAGCAACATCTCCAAGGAGACTGTCTTCAGAGAAGGAGTCTCCAAAAACTCTCCTGGGCAGCCTGTTCCAATGCTCTGTTGTCTTCACAGTAAACAGTAAAATACTAGTAGGCACAGCAAAAAAATGGACATAGGTGGCCTCAAGTCGCAAAATATCATGGCATGGTTGCAGAAAAATCCTTGAAAAATTGAAAATTTGTTTGATATAATTATGTAAACAAGGTGATTAGCAGGTATGGGATGTTCTTTGGTAGATAGTTTTGCACTGACAGATATTACACAGTAGCCCCTGTATATATCAGTAACTTGACTAACTTTGAAGATATAGAGTAGACTGAAGTGCTCAATGACGTTTTTACTTCAGTCTTTATTAATAACCACTTGAGTCATACCCTGTAAATCGCAAAGGGCAATGGCTAGGTCTGGGAAAATAAAGAACCACTCATAGTAGGGGCAGATCAGGTCCAGGAACATGTAGAAAATCTAAAGATGCGGAATTCCATGGGACCTAATGGAATACATCCACAGGTGCTAAATGAACTGTAGGATGAAGTTGTTAGGTCATTATCCATCACATTTGAGAAATCATGGCAGTATGGTGAAGATTCCATGGATTGGAAAAGGGGAAATAGAATCCTCCATTTTTAAAAAGAGAAGAATAAAAATCCACGTAACTATGGGACAGACAGTCTCACCTCTGTGCTGGGTAGGATCATGGAGCAGATCCTCCTGGTAACTGTGATAAGACACATGTAAAGTAATGAGTTGGTCAATGGCAGCCAACATGGTATTGCAAATCATACTTGTCAAATTCAGGGACCTTCTGTGATAGAGTTTAGAGCTCTGGTATATAAGAGAAGAGTAACTAATATAATTACCGTACTTGCACACTGTCCTGCATTACATCCTTGTCTCTAAGCTAGAGAGATGTGGACTTTATGGATGGACCACTCATTGAATAAGTAACTGACTAGAAGGTCGCACTCAAAGAGTTTTGATCAACGGCCCCAAGTCCAGGTGGAGACCAGTGACAAGTATTGTTCGTCAGGGGTCTATTCTGGGCCTAGTGCGTTTAACACCTTTGTAAGTGACATGGATGGTGACCCTGAGTGCAGCCTCAGCAAGTCTTCTGAAGACACCAAGCTGTGTGGTGCAGTAAACACACTTGAGAGAAGGGAGGCCATGCAGAGGGACCTTGACAGATTTTAGAAGTGGAGCAGTTCAGGCTGCTTGAGGTTCAACAAGTCAAAGTGCAAGGTCAGGCCAACCCCAGGCAAAATTACAAACTGTGTGCAGTCTTTGAAGACTTGGCCTGAAGAGAAAGACTCGAGAGTATAGATTAGTGAGAAGCTTAACACAAACCATCAGTGCACTCAAGCAGCCCAGAAGGCCAACCCAACTGCAACCTAAGATGAGTTGCCTTAAGTGTGGCCAGCAGAGCAAAAGAGGTGATTCTCTCCCTTTACTCGGCTTTTTTTGGACCCCACCTTGAATACTGCATCCAGTTCTGGTGTCCTCAACAGAAGAACACAGAACTTTGAAGTCAGAAGAAGGCCACAAAGATGATGAAAGAACTGGAGTACCTTTGATGTGAGGATAGGCTTAGGCAGCAAGGTTCATTCAGCCTAGGGAATAGAAGATTCCGAAGGACCTTATAGCTGCATCCCAATACCTGAAGGGAACCTACAAAAAGGCTGGAGAGGAACATTTCACAGGAATCTTTAGTGGTGGTACAAGGGGAAATGGTTTAAAATCAGAAGTAAGTTTGGATCTTAGGAAGGTGCTTTTCACTACATGGGTGAAGAGACTCTGGAATAGATTGTCCATAGAGTTTTTGGATGCCCCCTTCATGGAGGTGTTCAAGGCCAGGTTGGAGGAGGCCTTCAGCAACCAAGTCTTGTTAAGAAGCATGCCATGTTAGGGAAGTTACAGTAAATGAGCTCTAAGATCCCTTTCAACCTTAGACATTCTACATTTATTTAGTCTGAGAAGCAGCCTATTATTTCTACCTTCTGCTATTTCGCAGTGATCCAAATAGTCTCATGACCTGTTTTAGCTCTTTATCTAAATAATAGAAAATGACACCATTCAGTTGTCAATTTAAGAACATATTTGTATATTTCTCTCATCAGTGTACTAATTTACCCAAGTAAATGCCACAGATTATTTCTACATATTGTATTAAAAAACATGAAATGATTATAACAAAGACTTGTGTCAACATAACCATGTTCCTTTTTGCCTGACATCCAGCATGCTTCTAAGTTTTGTCTATGATGATGCGGTAAGTAGACCCAAATCTATGTGCCTCAGTGCTGTCATCTTTCTTGGCATTTTTCTGATTCCTGGTGTACTGAAGAACCACATGGCTACTATCTTTTCACCTGTTTTTCCAGAGAATAGGTTTATCGATGCAAATTGTTCTGTTCACCAGAGTGCATTAGATACTTTGTTCTTTTGAAAGCCGTGGTCTGTAAAGTGGATGTTAACATCTAACTTCAAACCTCTCCAAAATGCTCTCTGGTCAAGACTGTTCACCTTTTCATTAAAAGGTATGACATTTTGCCCTGTTTACAGTAAAATCAGATGCAGAGAGAAAAAGAAATGAAAGTCAGCAAGGCGGAAAGTCAGCAAGTACTACAATGCTCATTGTGACATTACACAAGAAGCCAAAAGCTGTGGGTAGTTTTTCTACACCAAGCCTAACATCAAGCAAAATGTCATTCCAGTATAATTACTATAAAAATTAAGGACCAACTGATTTCAAGAGGGAACTTGCCCATATACCGAGCAGTGTGTGTCATCAATATTTGGTCTTAATCTAACCACAGCCAAAATGAACCAGATGTGATTATACAGGCTGAGGAAGTGCCTGAAATACTTCCACTGGTATCAGCATCATCAGACTGTATGAGGAACAGGAGCAGCTTTAGGAATTCACCAGAATGCTCTCTGGGAGAAAATGACACGTGACACCACATGACACCACTTCATGCCAGAGAAGTGACGGATCTGTTCCTGATTCTGACCTGAATACCCAGAGTAGTCAAACCATCCTGTAATTGCTCCAGCAAGAACAAGCAAGTCTTCAGCTGTTATAGAGGCAATACCCAAATGGAGGCGGAGTGTCACACAGGCAAATGAAGAGGGAAGCAGGGATGTCAGTAGACATTAAGTGCATTGGTAATGAATGTAACTACTTTTCAGCAGTCTGACAAACCTGATGTAAAAGAAGGTGCCTGAAAAATACAATGCAACAGAAAAAAAAAAAATCTCACCTGATAGTGTGGAGCTGCCACCAGAGCAAGAACAGAGGAAGTAATGAAAATTACCTAAATATTGAATTATTTAAAATCTCTCACAGAGTATCATAACTCACCTACTTTTTTTTTTTAACAGAGGGAAGGAAGTAGCTAGTAAATTCCAAATAATTTCAATTAATGTAAAAAATAAACGGATTATTTAGTATTTTATATGGTTATTTTTATGCTGATTTTATATGATCTGCTGATTATTGGAATCAACAGCATTAAAGTTGCCTACTCAACAGTTTTTCTTTGTTACTTTTAATTCTTTACTTTCAATAAAAAACAATATCAAAGTTGTGGCTCAAAGCAGTTGCTGTTAGTTTTACCCTGGAATCACCACAAAGAAATGTTGAAAGTGCCTTGGCACTTAAAAATTCTTCCTGTCCTGCAGGACAAATTCTGTTGCATAATTCTCTTTCTTATAGAATAAGAAAATAACTGAAACATTCTCTTCCTTTAGGCATAGGTTAAAGTAAAAAGTTTAAGTCTACAGAACCACATTTTCATTTAATTTCAGAATTCCATTAATGTAAATTAACACTATACAGAGTTGGAATCCATAAAGCCTTATGAACCAGTGGTCATGTCATTAAGGTGATCAGGATAAAAATATTGCAAGAAAGAGACCTAGTGTATGGTCTTGTAACTTATATGGTATGTGCTGGCTTTGTCTTTGAGGTAAAGTTGAGATATTCTATGGTAAGGAATGAAAATGCTGAAACTAGAAGGAGTTGTTAGCTGGAGCAGAGGGAATTTCAGGAGAAACAACTGTTTTCTTGCCCACAATATGCCAGCAAGCTGAAATTTAAGGCTTATTACTGTAGGCATCCACAAAGCAGATACTCTTGGAACTAAAAGGGTAACTGAGAGCTTGAGCACAAGATAACTGCAATCACCAATGAAGTATACCAGCACTTGGACATCAAGACTTAAATCAGCCTTGTTGGGAATGGCCCAGACATTTTAGCCAGAAGACTTGCATCTGAAAACAATTTATGAAGCTGATCCTTGCTTCCTCTCAGCTGTTACCTAGTAACTAACTACACCAGTTTCCAGCCCATATCACAGCAGAGTCATGTAGGTTAGTTTGCGGCTCTGACAGGCAGCTAGAAAGTCCAGGCAAATCAGTCTTGTTGGCATGTTACTGAGGCATTTTATGGGTCCTCAGGAGGAGGACACATCCAGAAAGGTTAAACTGCAGGAAATTTCAGGCAGAATTATTTGATTCTTAGAATCAGAAATGAATTTCTGTTGGTGGGGTCAGTATTGTCTAATCCAAGGTAGTGACTAATTACTACCTGGAGCAAACTGCCCCTACCCATCAGCTGAGGGGATATAGCAGCAGTTTATACTTTCTGATCAGTGATCCTCCTCATCAGTAGTGATTGCTTATTTATGGAGACAATCCATCATTGCTGACCAGATGCTTCACACTGTGGCTACATCTGGAGATGAGCAATCACCATGAAAGAGCAGATTATTACTGAGGCTGCAGATGCACAGATATTTACAGCAATGAATTTACCATACAGCAGTATCTAATTGTAACCAGGTGGTACAACTGCCATATCCATATTCATCTCCAAACTTTCTCCTCCCCTTCTTTATACCTCTCCATACTGCTTGTTCCAGCACACTTTGCCTTGTCTCTCACAACTGGCTCTCTTACCCATTTGTTTCAGACATCCTTCTGTCATTATCTGTGCATCCATCTCTCTGTCCAGCCCAGCAGGTGAGTGGCCAGGATTCTAGGCAAGTTGCTATCAATACTTAGTCAGAGGAGTCAGCTGGATGGTTGTGCAGGCTGCATTGTGTGGAAAGAGGTGAGGATGTCAAACATCCTCTGTGAGGGCACTATTTAAGGTCATATGTGTCATGGCCAGTGTGGCACAGGTATTCAAACATCCTGGAAAAAGACTGTGTAGTTACAGCTGCCAAACCCTGTCCTGTGGAGGTAATTATCTAAGCCGGTGGTCACAAGGAATTCAGAAGCTGAGAAGTGTCAGTGAGCTTTAGTATGTTTGCCTCTGATGGTGTGCTTCTCTCTTGGTGTTGTACTTCTGATGAGGAAATATTTACAGTTTGAACCTAACCTTCACTCATTCACAAGATGAATATAATACTTTCTGAATAAATTCTTTTTTGTAAGTCTTTTTAAATAATAGATCTGACACTTTTGTTAATTGTCCAGAAAAGTTAAATATTTGTTCCCAAAACTGGTAGAAATATTAATATAAAAAAACATGTTTAAAAGTTACTAGAGTTCTTGTGACCATTATTTTGTCAATTTGTTATTGCTGTGTTATCATTCCCAGCTGCCAGTACTTTAAAGAAATTAATGACACTTTCCTTCCAAACTCCTAAAAATAATTGTCTTGGTCACAGTGATGGACTCTGTCCATACAGTGCTCATATGCTTCTCAGAGTAGTTTGATTGAACTTGAGCTCTTCAAAACTGAACAAGAAAACAAGTTATAGACACTCTTGGATGAGTTTATTGGTGAACATCCTTCAGACAGATACAAAGGCAGTGTTGCTGTTCACTCTGAGGTTGTTTGAAGTTATGTCATCATTGTAACTTAGTGTGGAACAAATGTTATTTTCTATTTGTCTGAGAGGTAGTATGTACAATTATGATATTTAATAAATAATTACCTAATATACAGCTCAGTTTCTACATGACACTATTATCTTAGAAATTTTTTTCTTTTGGCCCCTTTTGTCTTCTTGTCACTCCAGAATTCAAAGATGTCTTCTTCTATATACAAGTTTGCTACAGATTTCATTTCTTTATTGCCTGTATTTTGAATAAAGTTGTTTATGCAATCCATTTCTGGCAATAAACAGTGCTTCCTTGTTTATCTTTTCCATCTGAACATGGTCACAGTGACTCAAATGGAAAAAAAGAGAGATTTTAATGTGATTCCAACATAGGTTTTTTTTAGTCAGGGGGTAACACAAACTGGGCTTCCTTATTTTATTTTGCCTCTGTACCTATGTAGAGGTACCGTCTGTGCAATGGTTTCAAACACATGCAATAAAAGTGCCTCTAGTGCCTCTAGCAAGGCACATATTGATTTCTAAATATTTATACTGAATCAATATGGAAGAATGGATGAGCTAATTGTGGCTTGTGCTGTAGTGAAGAAATAAATAACTGAGCAAAGGTTATGCACGACATTTTACTCAGGGCTTGATTTGTAACAGGACAGGGTGAATTACCTATCAGCAGGGAGAAAGATCTCTGACATATTCCAAACTGGTGCATGGAGAGATGTCAAACATTTTCTTCTTCCTTGGCTAGTGAAAGCCAGACTTTTCAGGTATTGAGAGTATATGTACCCACCTATTAGCATATGCCTCATGGTTGAGGCTTGGATCCCAGGCCCTGGGATCCAGGTCTTCAGTATCATCTACCCAAATTCAACTCTATGACCTGGGCACAAGCGTCTTGGTGTTGTTGATATGGCATGAAAATAAGTATCCTTGGTATTCTCTATTCAGACAGTTTTTATTTGCATAAAAAATAATCATAGGACCAAAGCTGGGTGGATGGGGGAGGAGGAAGTGGAGGGTGGGCGAGACAATCCTGACAGGAATATTGATTTCAAAGTCTGTTGGTAGAGAAATGACAGAAGCAACAAGTTCTGTCTTTTAAACTTTAGCTCTGTGATAAAAAGTTGAGAGAAACATGCTTCAGAAGACTGACTCAAAGTACCTGTCTAGCATGTAGGAACTGGTGCAAGTGTTTTCCATGTATAGATTATACCATTACTAGACTTCATGTCTTATGCCCTTGAAATATCATCTTGCCTAAGTATATTTCTTACATTTCAAGCAGTCTTTGGTAAAAAATTCATGAAAAATTATTAAGCTTCTGTCTGATAATTTTTTTTAAAAAAATAATTCAGTAGAACATCCCTGAGTGGCTTTATTTCAATAAACAGATCAGATTAGGCAGTGCTATAGCCTATCTCCTAGCTTGTGCTAGGATATGTGAACTTGCACTCTATAGAGTGCCTCAAATGCATCTGTCATCTCAATCAAAAGAATGGAAATAGTTTGTAGATGATGAATATTATTTTATTTCAGGATGTCTTTTAGCCAACTAGAATATTAAAACAGTTCCAACTGAAATTTGAGCTCAGGATCTCTCTCTACATGATACCATCATCCAAAACATTTCTTGAACGTATCTTTGGAAATATCTTTCCAAAAGAATTAGCAAGTTTTCTAAAACTTTTTCTTGCCATTCCTTTCCTTTATTTTTTTGCTCATGGTAATGTGCTGCTTTCAAGAAATATCTGTGAGGCTTCGTTTTTAATCTGAAAACATTTTGAAAACAATATTCCCTATAGGATAACAAAAAATTATTGCCAAGGATGCTGAGAAAATGGACAAAATCCATTACGGGGGTTTTGTATGTTGAAAGCAGAAATATGTGATTATTAAATTCCATTTTCATAACTTTTTCAATACTACCTATTACTACAGATGCATTGTTTCAGTCATTTATGTGATACTGTCTTCTTTTTATACTCAATGAAAATTCATACAAATCAGCTCACACTGAACTTTGATGACACTATTTTAAGCAGATGTGCAGACAATGAAAATTATTCCAATGCATAGATTTTAGGCAAAAATTCCTTTACTGAAAAGAATTCCAGGTTCAAAAAACAGCCACCTAGTTCAAGAAGATATTTAAAATTAGATATTAACATAAAATTCCTTTTTTATGAATCAGTTTCTTAAAAGCACTTTCTTTAGCATTAGTTTCATGTGCTGGTTTTTAAAATCTCTGGGAGAGAGTTTGAGGTTTTTTTACTGTTTCTTATAAAACTGATAGAGAATAATCATTACAGATGAGTAAACAAACTATGAGCTTTGGAGGATCCTCTATTCTTTTCCTTCTTCCTTTTCTTCACCCATTTTACACAATGTACACAATTTATTAGGGTTGGAAGGGGTGTTCAAAGGCCATCAGGTCCAACCCTCCTGCTCAAGCAGGAAACAGATTGCTGAAAAGCATTAATTCCTAAAAGGCTAAATCAACTCCAAAAAAACTAATCAAGATGGGTCTTAAATATCACCAGAGAAGTGGACTTCACAACCTCCCTGGGCAATCCATTCCAATGTTTAATAACCCTTTCTGTGAAGAAGTTTTTCCTCGTATTGAGGTGAAACTTCCTGTGTTCAAGCTTGCATCCATTACCCCTTGTCTTGTCTGATGCAATTGAAAAGGGAGTATTCCTTCTTGATAACAAGCCCTCATGCATTTATATAACATAAATACCCTTATAGCAATGTTTTGTTTAAACTAAGAATTCCTCATGATCTCAATCTCTTTTCATAAGGCTGTTGTTCCAGACCCCCAGTCATCCTCACAGCTCTGCATTGAACTCTCTCAATTAATTCTCTATTCCTTTAGAATTGGGAAGACCAGAAATGGATACAGTATTCCAGGTGCAGTCTCACTAAAGCAGAATAAAAGGGTAGAATCACTTCCCCTTGGTCTGCTAGACACACTTCTCTTGATACATCCCAACATGCTGTTTGCCTTCTTGACCACAAGAGCACATTGCTGATCCATTTTTAGTTTGGTTTCCACAAAAAACCCAACATTTTTTTTTGTTAAAACTCATTAAATTCCCCTTAGCCTAACTCTCCATCCTGTCCAAATCTTCTTGAATAGTTGGACAGGCACTAGGTGAATCAGTCAATTAGTACTGTCAGCAAGCTTGACACTAGACACTTTATTCCATCATCAATGGAACAATTGCTACTTGTTGCAAGTCTCCAGCTAGACTCTACACCGTTAATTACTGCTCTCTGGACTCTGTTATACAGCCAATTCTTAATTGGTAGAGGTGAGACTGGCTGGTCTGTAGTTGCTCAGATCTTCCTTTTTAACTTTTTTAAAGACCAGAGTGACATTAGTCTTCCTCCAGTCCTCAGGTGCCTCTCCTGTTGACCACAATTTCCTAAAAATAACGGAGAGTGGCTTAGCAACAATATCAGGCAGTTCTCTCCACAATCTTGGGTGCATCTCTTCAGGTCCCATAGACTTGTCTATGTTCAATTTGTGTGGTTGATCTTTGACCTACTCCTCATTAACCGTCAGAAACTCATCTTCTTTCTTACAAAGTTATCCCACCTATCTTCAGGGGCTGGAGCTTAAGAAAGCTACTCATGGGGAGTAAAAATTGGAGAAAAACCTTGTTAAGCAATTCTGCCTTCCCTGTGTCATCAGTTATCAGGGCTGCCACATCATTAAGCAGTGGACTCACACATTCTTTATTCTTGCTTTTACTATTAATATATTTATAGAATCCCTTCTTATTCTCTTTACCTTCCCAGGCTAATTTCAACTCTAATAGGGCTTTTGCCCTCCTTATGGTCTTTTCATATATCCCAGCCATTTACTTCTTCTTTATTAGTGCCACTGATTATGTCCCTTAAGGTGAAAGTATTTTTCTCTTCCCTGGCCAAATGTCACAATTTTTATGCACAATAAACAGCAAACCGTATACCATGTGCACATGTGAATGCACAAACAAAAGTAGCCACTGTTCTCCAAATATCTGTGAGGACAAAGCATCCATTCATATTGCAAGCAAATTATAGGCTTAAATAATAGCAAAATGATGAGGCATTCTAGAGTTCAGCCCTAGAAAGCAAAATGGATTAATGCTGTGAGTAAAACAGCTCCACAGAGATTGTCTTATCAGTCTTGTCAAACACCAAGTCAATGCTTACTCATCTGTCTGTAAGATCTTTCTTCTCATTACACTAGAAGCTAATGAAACAGGTAACTTGAACAGTTTCTGCTATCTTTCTGATCTCCATACTAAACTGATGAAGGGTCATACTGACAACTGCTGGACAAATGTCTTTCATTCAGAAGATTTTTCAGAAATGCTTTTTCCTGGCACCTGCATAGGATGAATTGGCATAAAGAAGTTGTAGGGATGGAGTTTTTATCTTTAAATTTACTAACTTAGAAAAGTGCCTTCAGATTTTCATAGCCTAAAAATATCCTTAAGCATTAGTAATTTGTAGGTGCTAATTCTTATTTCAGATTCTCTTTTCACATCTATTCAAATGGTTCTTCCTAGAGTCATAAATTAAAAAGAGATATTAGCAACTAAAATCACGTGCAACATCAAGCTACTAGTAAAGCAACTAGCAGGAGTAAATTTGACATCTACCAATTTGACAACATCTACCTTAATTTAACAGTAGTCACAGACACCAGGGGGTTTTCTTGTGCCTAAAATTCAGAATAGGAATGGTAAAAAGAGGAAGTATAGACAACTGCATTGTGTTTTCTAAAAGATCCCTAAATAAGAGTGACTTTTTTTTTTCCCCCCAAAATGCAACATTGCAGGAACTCCTGCTTTGGGATTTTAAAAAACGTGTTATCTAACTAACATGTTTGGAAGTATGACAAATTATCTGTGCATAAATGAGGAACAGCAGGCTGTTTTCCCAGCTTCCCTGGAGTACCACTGACTTAAACTTGCTATGGTTAGTAAGTCCTGGCAAGTGTCATTAATATTTTTGCCCCTGCTCATTCTCTGATTTTACAGTCTCCTTTTGACATCAACCGTATATGCATGAACTTTGGCATCCCCTTTGAGCAGTGAGTGTCATTGCCTTTATTTCTCCCAAAACCTTAGACTGAATTACCGTCTCAGCATTGGGTGGGACAGACTTGGACTCCCCAAATCACTTTGTGATCCATCAGTTTTATTGTCCAATCTGCTTTTCTGTGTATCCATACCCTCACTCCCTCATGGTTTCATAGTTACCAAGTAAAGAGGCAATATTTCCCATTTCTCTCTCTCAGCACAGCCAATTGCAGAGCAAATTACCTCTGCTCAATCATTATTTCATCTCTTCACCAGTTACCTGATCCACCAATTTCTTGAGCCACATTAATGATTCTTTTTGAGACTGCTTAAAATGACAGTCAGTTGTCCCCAGCTCTGTGAGAACCCAGCACAAAGCTACACTGAAAAACCTATTAGCCCTGTTAGCAGCTATTATTCTGGGTGCTGTCTACAGATTAGTTACTGCCTGCTTAAAGTAATGACAGTCACTCTAAGAATATGAAGCCCTAAATATTGAAACAACAATGCATCCTTGTTTCAGAGTCAGAAGGGTATGTCCTTCCAAAAACTGGGAAGACCCAGTCAAAAACTATAGGAGTAGATTTTCTTCTGGGAAAAGGCAAGATGAAGACAATTGTATAGAATGTATTTGCTGTTTTGTCTGCCAAAGTAAATTTTTCTCTTACTCTATGACCAAATTTTCATGATATTCCCTGTCACTAGCAGCATTTTGTAGGACACTTGTCACTAGATTTTCAAATTAACAACTGTCAAATACAGAGCTTACTACAGTCCCATTCGCCCTTCCCTCCCTGTACACCTACCTATACATTCTGTTAAGTACTGTTTTGAAAAAGAGTGATAGGAAGGTGGTGGAAAACATTCTGCCTTCTGCTCTCAACTTTTCTGGGTCAAGCTGTGCAGCACTCAAATTATTCTGCTTCCCCTCTTTTACACAGCTACTGAAGATACGTCCAAATTTCATGGTTTCTCTCACATGAAATCTTTTTCAGACAAGATGAAGAATACACAAGTCAGCCTCCTTCAGCAAAAGGATGAAGAAAATATACTTCTTTGAGAAGAACTAAAAAATGCAGTGTAGCCATCCAAGTTAGCTGCACCCATCTTACAAGTACCCTTTCCATGCTCAATAATCAACATCTTTTATTTCTGCTTTCAAAGAGCCTTTGAAATAGAAGGAAAACTTTTGTAACAGCAGGATGCTATCAGTTGCTGTACAAGTACCATATGATGCAATATATATACACACATACGTTGTATATTACATACATGTTTTACTCTTTCAATGTGTTCTCTTGAGACCATGATATGCTAGGAAATAAGTTTTAAATATTTCACTTCAGAAATAACTGTCCTTTCTAAAATCTTTTTTAAGAAAAATCTACAGTGACTCAATGGAACAGCTTCATGTGTAGAAAGAGATTTTGCTCTTAAAAAAAATTGCCTCAGAAGGGTGAAGAATAGAATTCCTGCAATTTTTAGAAATTTGAGGTTCTTTGTATTGCAATGGACCAGTGACAGCGCTATTGGAGAGAATCAACTATCTGAATCTAACATTTATATTAAAAAATAGAGATTGTAAAATGGAGTTTGGCTGACTTCACTTGCAAGAAACCCTATGCCATAAAAATGTCCTTTCTTTAATCAAAATATCACCTGAATGAAGTCATCATGTTTGGCCTGATTGCATTTTTTTTCTTCATATATGTGCAGCTGCATTTGCTTCTCCATAAATGTCATTTGATTATGAGAAAATAAACAGGGAAGGACTCACAGGGAGTCGGTAAAGGGCCTGGCTGTTTACCTGCCGCAGCTTTCCGGGCTGAAGAACAAATGTCATGCAAATGGTGCAGCAGCAATGAGCTGCCAATCTTCCAGGCTTGGCATTCACGGTGATTTGCTAAATCATTTAAAGAGACATGCTTTACTAAATGAAAAAATATCAGCAGCAAGGGCCTATGTTTAAACATGGGGCTGTGTTATTATCCCAGTAGGCTGGAATGAAATGAAGACATCTTCCAATTAAAGCTTGCAGATGAACCCAGACAAACCCCCCCTTTTTTCATAAAGACAGGCAGATTATGATTGGGAGAGAACAGCGACAGAGGCTTTCATTACAAGCTGATTATGGTGATATAATTCCCAGTGCTGTGTGTCTGCAGACCCAACTTCACATTTGAAGGTTTTAATATAATTTCCTTAGGGTGAAATGCTGAAGATTTATTAAACTTTATGAAGGGCTTACAGATCCAATTTAGGAGGACATATCATAGGGCAAAACTGGCAGACAATAAAATACATTCCAAGAAGAAAGAAAAGAAAGAAAGAAAGAAAGAAAGAAAGAAAGAAAGAAAGAAAGAAAGAAAGAAAGAAAGAAAGAAAGAAAGAAAGAAAGAAAGAAAGAAAGAAAGAAAGAAAGAAAGGGAATAGAGGAAGGAAGGAAGGAAGAAAGGAAGGAAGGAAGGAAGGAAGGGACTTAACTTGGGAACCATGTGAAGAGGGCCATTTTTTTATGTTTAAATTATTCCTTTTTAAAACATCATCTACAGTTTCCTAAGATTTGTCAGAATTAAATTTTTATACGGTTTGTTTTATGCTTACAATAATCTATGGCTTCAGATACTTAATATTTTGGTACTTGAAAATTTTATTGGTCTAAGCAAAAATGGACTAAATAGTAGTTGAGTGAAATCACTGGTATTTTTTCAGGTACATGCTGTAAAGATCATATGTGTTTCTGCATTTACATGCTCCTTGGCACTCCATTGGATTCAGGTACTACTATGTGATTCTATGTAGATACATATCCAATTACACATACATCCATTTTGGTGTAAGTAATACTAAGTGGGTAATTGTGAGTAAATATATAATAAAAACTATAAACATGTGAACAATTCTGAAAATTCTCAACTACACACACATACACTTACATATAGGGAAATAATTACACATGCAATGTAAGTTTCATTTTTCCTATTTAAGTGCCAGCTTATTTGCTAAATGTAAGATTCTGAACTGGAATTTTGTCTCAACATAGTGGTTACAAGATGACAGCATGGAGCACAGCCCCAAGACCAGATGGTACTTATCAGGAGTGCATGGGATGCAGCCCCAAAACCTGCTATCTCTGTGTCAAGAGAAAGACTGATTGAGCTAGCCCTCCCTAACATCAGTTAAGACATTTTGACAAAACTTTTCTCAAACACAGAAAACTACTGGTTTTGACTGGGAATTGAGATAGTGGAGTGGTACCTAAGCCTTGCTGAGCCTGAGACAGAATAATGAGACACAACAGTGGCCTTGAGCTTGACAGATGACTGGCATGCATCAACAAGAACAAAGGATTCAGTATGAGGCATTGCCTGGACCCTCTGCCCCATTGGAACAGTGGAAAGGTATACCATTCAGCCCACATTTATTTTTGATCTAAGTCAATGTTTGATCTCACATTTCCAGGTGTATGAAAACTTTTGAATAAACATGTGAATTTCCATTCTAATCTGGACCATAGTAAAAATATTTCACTTTTCCTTCAAAATAAAAACCTTTTTCTAAAAATTTACTTTAAGAAATTGTAAAGAAAATAAATGCTACCACAGACATAATAATTTAAAGACACATATTTAAATTCTTGATTTTGCTTTCCTGGAAAAGGCACAGGAAGAAGACCAAGTATTTTGTTACTTAGACTTCTGCTGGCATCCCCTCAAGATATATATTGATTGGCTACATTTTAGGAGGCATGCTTATGCTTTATTCTCATTGAAAAATTAACTTACCTCAAAAAGGTATTTATATTTCTATGCACAGGAAGGAAGATGTCTGGTCCACCTTCTTCGCTTAGAGAAGACATAGTGTACATACCAACTATTCAAGGTTTCATTTTATAAATACCTCTTGAAATCTTAGATCTTTTGGAGAACAGACCTCTGTTATTCTTTGCTTATATGATGCTCAATGTAATAGGAAAATCTTTGTCAGTACAATCAGTACAATGTAAGGATACCACAGCAACAATAACATGATACATAACATGATAACAGCATGATACTAACCTGATGAAAAGAAGGAAGCACAATGACATATTTAGTACTATATAAGGAAGCAGAAATACTAGTGGAGTTGATGAAACTGTTTTGTTACTGTAAAACTAACATAATAAAATTGAACTACATTTATAAGCTCTTTTGAAATCAACAAGGAAAGATTTAACGAAAGACCTAGGTAACAACTTCTTGCTATTTCCATACAACTTAGGAATAAGCATAATAATTGAACAGTATTTAGTTACCATTTACTAATCAGACCAGCCAGCCTTTAAAAAAAAAAATGTATTTGAGTGGCATGCCATATTTGTGTGAATAACATTTGGTTGTCATTCTGCACACCTCCATGCTTGGATGAGTATGAACAGCACAGGCAGTATTTCACAACCCTGATTATTATGTTGAGGTGCTGACAACTCTGCAAGGTTCCTATCAGTGAATTTGTCTGATGTCAGGTATGATTATCCATGGGGCACACCACCTAAAGACAACTCACAAATATTTTACAGGCCAAAGCATGCATTGAGCAAAACAATATGTGAAACACAACTGTTACAGCACAGAACTTGCAGAACTTGGTTAACTGAAGTAGTAGGTATTCACTGCTTTTTTCTTTAGATCACTTGCCGGGTGCAGATGACATCCTGTGGCATTTCTATGACTGTTTTCCCACTGAAGAACAGTGAACTATGTGATTCTGGCTGTGTTCATTCAGCTTTCCTTTGCCTCTCAGCCTGACCTTATTGAAAATGGAGCCTCTGAATAAGTTATGCTGTCTACTGCAGCACAATTAATTCTTCCACTATGAACCAAAATCCTGTGCAAGATTTAGCTAATAAGTGATTCCTTTTATGTGACACAGAATCTTATACAAGGAGCATTGTTGAACTTCTAGTGGTTGAACATGTTGTGGCCCCAGGTGTTTCAGCAGTCCCAGTCATATGCACACCCAGAATCCTGTTCTCCAATCCCCCTGCCACAGGACACCCCGACCAGGTCCCTGATGATTCTATGATTCTCTGATCATCAACTCAGGGAAAACATATCACAGAATCAAAGAATATTACAGACTGCAAGCAACCTCGAAAAATCATCCAGTCCAATCCCCCTGCCACAGCAAGATCACCCAGACCAAGTCCAGGCTGAATCCAAACATCTCCAGAGAAGCAGACTCCACAACCTCTACGGGCAGCCCCCTCCAGTGCCCCGTCACCCTCACTGGGAAGAAGTTATAGAATCGGTCAGGGTTGGAAGGGATCACAGGAATATCCAGTTCCAACCCCCCTGCCATGTTCAGGGACACCCCACCCTAGAGCAGGCTGGGCAGAACCTCATCCAGCCCAGCCTTAAACACTCCCAGGGACAGGGCCCCAACCATCTCCCTGGGCAACCCATTCCAGGCTCTCACCACTCTCACAGTGAGGAACTTCCTCCTCACATCAAGCCTAAATCTACCCATCTCCAGCTTTGCTCCATTCCCCCTAGTCCTGTCACTACCTGAGATGCTAAAAAGCCCAGCTTTTTTGTATTCTCCTTCAGATACTGGAAAGCCACAATAAGGTCACCTCGGAGCCTCCTCTTCTCTCAGTCTGGCCTCATAGGAGAGGTGCTCCAGCCCTCTGTTCATCCTCGTGGCCCTACTCTGGAATCGCTCCAGCACATTCACATCCTTCTTGTAATAAAGGCTCCAGAACTGGACGCAGTACTCCAGGTGGGGTAGCACCAGCTTGGAGTAGAGGGGGAGAACC